>WTSP01025609.1:0-27366 GCA_025331215.1 Actenoides lindsayi | reverse complement strand
CCGCTGCCCCCCACCCGCGGAGGGCCAGGGGCGGGCTGGCGTCCGAGCCAGCCCCGAGGGCAAGAAAACACCTCCAGGGCGGTGTGATATAAAAGAAAGGAATCGTCGCGTCTGTGATTTTCCTTTGGTTTGTGTTTTGTTGTTGCTTTCCTACACAGCTGTCGCTGCCGCCGCCACCGCCAGCCGATACCGCGCAGCAGCTCAGCGCTCCCTTCCCCCGCCGCCAGGCTGTGCGCAGGCGCCGCTGATCGGCGCAGGCGCGGCGCGGGTGGCGGCAGCAGCGGCGGCGGCGGCGGCGATGGGCGGGCGGCTGACCCGCGTGTTCCGCACTTTCAACGTGGAGAGCCGGGCCCGCCGCGAGATCAGCAAGGAGAAGCCCACGCCCGCGCCGCGGCACCCCACCTCGCGGCTGGACGAGCTGGCCAGTGAGTGCCGGCCTCACCAGGCCGCGGGGTCGTGCCGGGGAGAGGCGTTATCTGTGGGCGTGGCGCCGGGCCGGGCTATGGGAGGAGGAAAGCGGGTGCCGGGGGGCAGCCTGCCGGGGGAGCGAGGCTCCGGCTCGGCGGTGGGCGGCGGGGCCTCGGCGTAGCCCGGGACGGGTGACATTGAGAGCGGAGCGACTGGGCACGCGGGGCATGCCGGGAGCCGTATTCGGCGGCTGTTGCTAGGGGCGGTTGCTAGAGGCGGCCGTGGCGAAGGCCGGGGGCGTCCTGGGGCCGGGCCTCTGGGGCCTGGTCGGGGCCGGGCCCGGGCCCGGGCCCGCACACCGCGGCGGTGTGTCTGGCCTTGACGGGCGAAACGGTGCTGTTAACGCTGGGGCTCGTGGGTGAACGAAACCTTCTGGAGATGCACCCTGTGCCATGGAAGTCCTGCCGTCCCTCTGGGGAAGCGCTTAAGCTGGTAGAACTAAGGAAAAGGAAACAATTTGATTCAGATCTGTCTTTTCTCTTTTTTTTTTTTTTTTTGTCTTCTTCTTTCCCTTGTCTCTAGACCACCCAGAGATACGAGAAGAAGTTTACAGAAAGGACAGTAGGCTCCTCACCTTGTTAAAAGATGTTTATGTTGAGTCCAGAGATCCACCTGTGCGGGTGAGTATGTCTCTCCTAGAGACTGTGTCTCTGTAGGATGCATACCAACATCAGCTTTGTGGTTTTGAAACTCAGCACAAACTTGGTATAAAAAGAAATGCTTTGTTAGTGCCTGAAGGCTACCTTTTTTATAGATAAAAGAGAGGTTTTCTTTACTCTGTTATATACCAGTAGCACTGGCTGTGTTTGACCCTGGGTCCCGAACATGTGACAGATTGTGATTATACAAACTTTAAATGCCTCCAAAGTCTTCCTTTTTGATGTCACATTGATCTTACTTTGGTTTTCACCTAAATTCCCCCTTCTGCTTCCTCTAAGGCAGAAGGACTGTTGGCCAGCCTTTTGCTAAGATGCAGGAGTTTTCCATGGAGTTAGAATAAAAGATGTTGGGACTACTGCGGGAGCACAGATGTGGTAGGGGACAAAGACATTACCATTTTGGTGGTGTCTAACTACAGATGTTAATGTTGTATTCTGCAGAAACTTCTCTTTATGCAGCTGAAGAAGTACCTTAAGTAGTTGGGTTGGTTTTTTTTTTTTGCATAACTTTCTGGATTATTTGGTGATCAGTTTCCTCATTGCCAACAGCTGCAGTCTTTGACGTGAAAGCTGAAGAATAGCCCTTCCAGTAAAATGCAGACTGGGGTTCAGACTCCCTCTTTTCCACCATGATATGTTATGGTTTGCATGTTTTACCTGTTGCATTATTGTACTGTTTTACTGCAGCTGTTTTTTTCAGGAACAAAAGTTCTGTAATCATCTAAGAAAAAATTCCGAAGTCTTTCTAATATGCCACTTTCATAGTGCCTTTTATTCAAGACTAAAAGTATTTGAAAATGCAAACAGATTTCTGCAGTCTTTCCCTGGATTCTCCTCAATTTTCATAATAGAGGCTAGGACTCTAATCTTGAAGTGCTGAAGGTCTAATTTCAGTATCTTTCAATATTCTTTTATAAGCTTGTCAGGAGAGATTTGAGAAAAAGCTGAAAGTGGAACAAATCTTAGTGCTTGATTCTGTACCTACTCAGAGGTTGCTGTCACGTAAGGCATGCTTGTTGGCTGTCTGCTTGTAGTTGTCAGGAGGAGCATGATCAATGTGTTAGCACTGAGGCTTGTGGACAAAACTCCATCCAAAAGCTTCTTTCCTTCTCTGATGTTGTTCTGAATACTTTGTGCAGCGTGTATGCATACATACCTGTATGTATATTCAGTACATCTGCCTGTGGTAAGTGGAAAAGGACCAACTCCTAGGTCCTCACTCAAGTGGCAGATAACCAGAGACAGATCATTTTATTAAGGCTTGAAAATGTGTTCATTCTCCAAGCACAGTTTTAACACAAAGCAAAAGGGAGAAATGGAGAACTGGTAGAATCATCAGACATTCTCTGTAGTTTAGAAACAGACACACAGTTACAGATGCTGTAGCATCCACATCAGTTTTCTCAGTTTGTGAGTTAATAGAGAGTGACTGTGAACTAATCAGTGGCTGTGGACTCCAATAATTTTTAAAGTAGTTTTTGTTAAATTTAAGAAAGGTTCTCATTATGTCTTTTTTTGCCATGTCATTCAGTGATCTTAACAAAGGGCAACATGGAGAAAGGCATAGCTGATTTGGAAATAACTTTGAAATACTAAGGACTCGGGAGAAGAGAATTCACATGTCTGAGCACTGTAGTAGTCATTAAATTCCGTATGATGCTGCAAAGTAGTTTCTTTTTGTCCAGCAAAGCTTATTCTCTAGATAAAGCAAAAGGGATATCTTTCAGTACCAAAACTAAAATCTGAAGATGAAAAGGAGGGGAGAAAACTCTATGAAAAAGATTTTCAGTGTTACCAAAAGGATACCAGTTTGTGATATTTTTCCCTTGACATGAATCACTACCAAATACTAGGTTATCTGCCTTTACATTTGGCCAACAAAATCTGTGGTTTGCCTTTTATGAAGGGCTGCTGAGTTTGTACAACATGTAGAGTTCAATGGATGGTAGCTTTTCAGAATTTGGGGGGGGAGGGGGTGAAATCATATGTGGAAAGGCTGTGAAAGAACTGGCAGTTTTTGTGGTATCAAGAAGCAAGGCTGGCTAAGCATTTATTTTATTTTTTTTTTAATGCTGTGAAAATAGGCAAAGCTGATTAGAAATGCCATATTCAGAAAAACAGCTTGGCTGCTACAGTGTGCATAGTAAATGGAACTGCTGTTAAGCTCTTTTTGTTTTCCTTCCTGCAATTAGGTAAAAGATGGAGGTGGTGAACATCTTCCATGTAAACTGGAGGAAAAGAGACTTACAAAACTAGGCCACTTGGGAGATCTAGATGTTAAGAGAGTTTCCAAAGGCAAAATTTCCATTGTGGAAGCTGTGACACTTCTTAATAATCATAAACTTCATCCTCAAATATGGACAGCAGAGAAAATAGCAGTGGAATACAGCCTGGAAGTGGAGGAGGTCAACTCTCTTCTGGAATTCTTCATTCCTTTTACTGTGCAGGAGTTTCCTAAAGAAACCAAAAAAGCTATAAAGCCAACATAAATATAATTACCAAAACCTTGTGTGATCTCAGTCGTGTCTTAATTTTACTCTTCAATATATTCAGCGTCTGAAAAAGAGCTGGCAACGTTTCATCCAGCAGGGCTGCTGCTGTATACCAATAAGATGTACTCAAGCAATTCTATTCAATATTGGATGGCTTCAGTTAAATACAGCAAATGTAGGTACAGTTTGTAACCCAGAAAACTTAAGTTGTATGAGAGCATGTCACATGATTGTGGTTTTCCAATTAGTATGTTATGAGTTCAGTTAAAATACACAAGTTCTAGTGAGAACTTTACCTTAACTGATTTCCTTTCTTAGCAGAGACTTCCTGGGCTTCATCTGCATCAGTGCTCTGTGTGTACTAGCTCTGTAGTTTCATGTTGCAGTGTTCTTTCAAGGACTTGCTGTTAAGGTATATGTATGTACAAACAGCTGTATTTCTTTTGTATAAGAATGGAATAGTATTTGTACTTTGTAAAGAAGATTAACCACAAGATAATTTGGGAAATTCAACTGTGACGACTGTAAAATCAAAAGAAAGTGAATATCAAGGAAGTCTCTTTCTAATGCTGGAGCAGTCATGGCTGATGTGTAGCTCCTCTTCTACTCTGTTCTGATTTAGCTTAAATATCTGCACATCCCCAGGTACTGCCTGTCAGTCAGTGAATTTGTAGAAGGCAACGATCTTCTGCTTGTCTCTTGCAGTAGTCTATGGCACCTACTGTATGAGAAATAATGGTTCATTTTATAATGAATAGGTAGCTATGTTATGCAACTGGATCTACTTCATTAGACCCACAAGTAGGTCTGTAAATGTCCACCTATCCTGTTACAATAGCCCTTTTTCCCTGTGGAGGCCTTGTCTGACTTACCCAAATCTGGGCTACATCGGGTCATGTTCACTCATGGTAAGTTACCCATGTCCTACCAGATTGAAGATGAAGAGCATCCTGTCCAATTAGTGCAGGACAACACAAACTGTGAGGTGGTTAATGGTGGATTGTAACCTTCCTGATACTATTCAGGTCTGTGTAGGTAAAGAAGTTTTGCAGTGATGATTACTACTGTGAAAACTGGTTCATGTTGTCCAGATAAGAGTGTGTGTGTGTGTGTGATAATAAGAATTGATATTTAAAAATGCATTATGGTTGCCTTCATTCAAAAAGAAAAAAACAAAACTTAGGTGGCACTAACATTCCTAGTGCCCATCACCAAAAAAAGTTAAAGTTATTAAGAGGGTGGAAGTTGGTACCAGGCCTACAATGAAACTTTCTTTTAAGGAACTTTTCTGCCAGGTCTTAATTTTCAGACTGTGGTAAATAACTTACAAGAACATGATCAGCTTTGCTCTTTCACAGCAAGATTCTTCCCACTTCTCTGAGATGGAACGAGGTATTTACAGCACAGTTTGCCACGATGTAGTCAAGGTTTTGTTTGATTAATTTCTGGAGTACATAATGCTGTACCTTACTGGAAGATGACACCTAAGTGCATTGTATAAAAAGCTTGAAATTGTTAGTCTTTGGATGTGTGGATCTTCCACAAAACAATGTTGTATAGAATGTTGTAATGGAAGTACTTTACTGCTTGAGTACTGTTCATCCTAATGTAGTAAGGCAATAATCAGAAAACAGCTGTGGAATGCATTTGATACAGATGCTCTTGTTATTATTGGAGATGCTGTGATTCTTTAAAAATGAATCTTTACTTAGGTATTGGAGTTGATTAAAAACTCACTACAATCAGCACCAGAAAACAGCTTAACCGTTCACCTTGCCTAACTTGGTATGTATTTTGGCTTCTTTTGTCTGCCTTTGTGAACCATCCTGTGATGTGGCTACACCACTGCAGTACCCTGTTGCACATAGGGTCTCTAGAGGCATTATGGTATACGCTGCTGCTTTGCTTACACCCTTCAGTAGGGCATGTGCTTTGGGATGTTTGATACTCATCACGTTAAATGCTCCAGCCCTGCATTCAGGACAAAACCCTGTCTGTGAATGAGATAATTGAAATGCTATCCCCACTTTCTCTGGAGCCAGGGTCTCATCCTCAGAATATATTGTCCACAGTGGGAAAGCAGGCACATCTCACAGTACAGAGGTGGGCTTCTCTGGAAGCAGGTGAACTGGTGGCCCAGGAGGCTCCTCTGGAGCAGTGAACTTCTCTAGCACAGCACATTCACTTCAAAAAATCAGACGCAATGCAGTTTGCTGTCAGCATGCAGATTCTTCTGCTGGTCACCTGCCCCACCTACTGGGCAACGTCAAACCAGCATTATGAAGGCACTGCTGATGATACGGGATCATGTAAAATCTGTACCTTTATCTATTCAGATTATCCATCGTCTGAATGTCCAGCTTCCACTGTCTCTTCAAACATGGAGTGTTTTATTTGCCCGAAGCTCACAAGAAGATCCAGGAGCATGGATCTTTTCTCTTTGCTCTGGTGGGAAAGCCTGTCCCTGACCAAGCACTCTCAATGCTACCGTCTTGTCCTGTGTAGGTTAACAGCCACAGCCAGCTGCAAGGTCCTTGGCATGTATGTACTTAAGCTGTGTTAAAGCAAGTTTGTTGTCAAGTATGTGTTTGAAAATAACACTGTCTTTAGCACTGATTTCTGGGACAAAATTATTCTCACTGTTGCATCTTTTCTAGAACTGCTTATTTCCTTTCTTCCAGTTTTACGGGACTCTTTACTCATCAGTTACCTCACCTACTTACCAGTTTCTGGGTTTCATGCTATTTCTAATTGGAAGAATAATGGTATTTTCATTGCACTTTTAACTTGGTTTTGTCTGTGTCCCTTTTTGTCCGTGTCCCTTTTTTTCTATATCCCTTTCCTGTAGCTGTTTGGCTATCAGCTTGAGGAAAAGGTACTCTTCATGCAACTGCTTTGAAGAGGTAATTATGGGGAATTTGTGGGAACCTGTGATTTAGTTTTCTGGTATTTATATGTGGAGAGTTTGTCATGTTTCATTGCTCCGCATGTGGTGCACTAAATTTAGCTTTTGGTTTTGGTCACCATATAAAATCATTACATTTAGTAGAGAACAACCTGCCTCACTCAAACTGCTTTGTTCTTGCCAAATTAATGTAAAATGTGTAGCAAGTATAAGCTTTTTGAGCCTGTAAGGGAGTTGTTTCATTTCTAGTGTAAATGACACTTGGTTAATGAGCTTCTTTATATGTGGCATTATTAAACCAATTTTCCAAATGTCACTGAATAAAGCCAGGGCTGCCTTGGGCACTGAGACAAAGTGAGTACACAGGGCGGGCTGAGCCTCATTTGGAAATGAGGGTTACATTCCTGATGAGACATAAAATTGAATTTCTTCAGGGGAGTTCCAGCAGGTATACTGGAATTCCTGGACTGAATTTTTTTTTTAAAATATCTCTTTAGGGGGAGTCTAGTACCTCATTTACCAACGTTTTCTGGGACATAGTCCCATTCCTTTAGCCATGTTCTGTCATGTCTATTCCCGACTTTCTCCAGACAGTCTTCTCTCCTATGAAAACTTTATGCAGCTGCACTCTTGCTCTTTACTAGTTCACATGCAAATGTTGGTTGTATTCTGCCCTTTCAGTATCAACAACCTGTTTAATTTCTGCAAAGCTTTCCTGCCTTCTAGGAGTAGCATATCTGCTGAGGTAAAGATGTGAGGACTGAGCACATGTTTAGCTCTGCAGAACTTACGAATAGGACAGATTTTCAAAAGGGATGTAGCTTTTCCTACATCTTCAAAAGCTGTTCTTTTGGGATACGTGAAACTAAGTAATCTTGTCCTGTCTCACCATGTATTAACCATAGCTAGGTTGTTGCAGTCTGATGCCAAGGCAGCAAGACTGGAGCTGTGAGGCAGGGAAGAGTTCTAACTCTGCCTTCTGTCCAGGTTAGTCAGAGGGAACTTCAGTACAAAAAGTGATCTTTCTGTAGCCTTCCAGCACAGAGAACTTGTCTTCTAAGCTGCTTCTTTTTACTCAAGGAGTAAAGAATATTATATGTGAGAGCTGTGTACAAAACTTACAAAATGGAGTATCTTATTTCTGTATTGAAAACTGGAGTCAAACCTCAAGTAGTCATAAAACAGGATCAAAATGCAAAAGTTAAAAAAGGCAGCTGTCTTGCCTAGTTTCATATGAACATCATGGTTTCATGGTTTCACGTTGGAGTTTGCATGAAGCTTTATGCTTCATGTCTCTGTTCTGGAGCCCCCTTCTAAACAGGAGTTTTACGATTCTTAATCAGCTGGTGCCAGCATTGAACAGCAGAGAAGGCCTGACCAGTGCAGGTGAGCTTCAGGTGCAAACAGATTTTGGCACTTGAGGCTGTGGCAGTTGTATGACAACTGATGTGCTATTAGCAATCAAAACACAGTGCCGGTGCCTGTTATTAGATCTGTTTACAGCAACCTACAAGTCTAATGAATTCTGTAACCTTTCATTGTATAGGTGCTGCTGTGTTGTTATCAGAGGTAAGTGTTTTCTGCTGAACCGCTCTCCCCCAACATGGATTAATTTCTTTTAGAAACCTGACATTATTTTTCTTGGTCTGAAACAGAGGTTTAGATTTACACAAGGTGACAGCAGCCCATCTAGTGTAGTGTGCTGGAGGGATTGCACTGTGGAAGCTCTGGCAGCTCTGTGGGGTGGAGTGGGGCTTGATATGTCTGCTGCCGGAAAGAGAATTTAAAAAATGAATCTTTTCAAAGGCTGATGCTTTGTAGAAAAGATGACAGTGCTGGCAATGTGGGTGCAGCTGGGAGTGAAGAGCAGGTTATAACTGCCTGTGTTGGCAGAGGGAAAAGGAGATAAAGGTGGAGTCTTTGGATCATTTTCTCCGAACTAAAGTATGTCCTATTATTAATTGCACAGGGCTTTGTTCCCAAGAAAATCAACACAGTGTAGTTTGTGACTTAAGCAATTTTGACTCTATGCAGGCCATGTGTTGGTTATGAAGTAGGGGCAGGGCGTTGTAAGCCTGGATGGGCAGAACTGTGTTGAGCAGCTGTATGGATATATCTAGTGAGAGTTGTATGTTGCATGCATGTCACACTTGACTGCCTTCTGTCTCTGTTTCTGGTGTCTGCAGCACAGCACTGTAACCTAAAGGATGCCACACGTTTGATGGTTAGGTTTCTTCTCTTTAAGTGGCATGTGGATTTGCATCCCCTTTGAGGTAAAGTGTAAATTGAACATTAAGTAGGAGTCTATCTTAGCTGTCACCATGCTGCCCAAAAGCTGGAAAATACTGATCTTCTTTTAGCTGCATAATTTCTTCACATGGTGAATTTCCTTCGTTAGCGCCAAGCGTAGCACAGCTTGAGTCCCAACTGGTGGGGCGATGGTGGCGAAGTTGTAGGGGCTGCAGCATGGTGATTGCAGGAAGGGCTCACTGCTGTCGAGGGTGGGAAGCCTTGCTTGTTCCTTACCACTTGAAGGCAGGAGACAGGGTGTCTGGTGGAGTTTTACTAATCTTTAAACAAGCAACAGCAATGAACGGGCAGTTGTATAGTATGGGCACACTGTGAAATTTATAGCCTTGTAGACAGTGGTTATCTCTGGGAACAGGAAAACAGGACATTTCGAGGCACCCAAGCATGCTGAACAGACAAGATCCAATTTTGTGGCAAGAATAAGAATTTTAGGCTTTAGGTCACGAAAAGAACACAGTGATGAAGAAGAAAAGGTGAAGTAAATGACCACCAGAGGTCACAAAAGACAATCGGAGGGAGAAAAGACCCTAACGCGTGCTCGGACTATGTAAATGAATTCCAGGAACCCCTTAGCATAAGACTGCCCTTTCTAGGAAATATAATGAATATGTATGTTTAGCCTGCATATAAGCTAGGTATCTAGCTTGCATCAGTATGCACATTTGGAGGAGTGATGCCCTGTGTGTCCAGCACTGCAATAAGGAATACCTGCTTAATAACACTACGTTGTTCTTGAGTTTGTCTCGGAATCCTTGCCCAGCTGCACCTAGCCTCCCACTTCAGTGAGGAGTGTTAGAAAGCAAGGGGGCTTGGAAACTCCAACCTTTAAACCTCCTACCCCTGTTCCAGTGCCACAGTGCACTACAGCCCACGTCCTCTCTTTTTGCTAGCTCAGGAAATTGGAAGACCACTTTACCAACCACTTTAGTTTACTAACATGACAGAAAACAAATCAAAACAGGTATCTTCATCAATGACCTGGATGAAGGGAGGAAGGGTACGCTCTACAAGTTTGCTGATGATACAAAACTGGGAGGCATGGCTGACACACCAGAAGGCTGTGCTGCCATTCAGTGAGACCTGGACAGGCTGTACAGTTGGGCAGAAGGTAACATAATGAAGTTCAACAAGGGCAAGTATAGAGTCCTGCACCTGGGGAAGAATAATCTCATGCATCAGTACAGGTTAGGGAAAGCCACTCCACAGAGAAAGACATGGGAGTCCTGGTGGATGACAAGTTAACTGTGAGCCAGCAATGTGCCCTTGTGGCCAAGGAGGCCAATGGTATCTCAGGGAACATTAAGAAGAGGGTGACCAGCAGGTCAAGGTTGGTTCTCCATCTCTACTCTACCCTAGTGAGGCCACATCTGGAGTATTGTGTCCAGTTCTGGGCTCCCCATTTCAAGAGAGACGGGGAACTACTGAAGAGAATCCAGTGGAGGGCTACAAAGAAGATTAGGGGACTAGAGCATCTCTCTCACAAGAAAAGGCTAAGATACCTGGGTCTGATTAGCCTGGAAAAGAGTGTGAGGGGATCTTATCAATGCTGATAAATATCTAAAGGGTGGGTGTCAAGGGGATGGGGTCAGACTCTTTTCAGTGGTGCCCAGTGATAGGACAAGGACAAGAGGCACAAACTAGAACAAGTAAGTTCTATCTAAACATAAGGAGAAACTTCTTTACTATAAGGGTGTCTGAGCACCAGAATAGGCTGCCCAGAAGAGGTTGTGGAGTCTCTTTCTCTGGACACTTTCAAAATCCTTCTGGACACATTCCCGTGCAATCTGCTCTACACAAACCTGCTATGGCAGAGGAATTGGACTAGGTGGTCTTCCAGCCCCTACCATTTTGTGATATTTAAAACTGAGAAGGAGGCACAGTCTTTACCTTTGTCAGCATCAGTGGCTATCCTTTGGTTGGAGACATCATATACTCAGCTTACTTCTATTATCGGCCATGTCCACTGGGGGAATTAAGTTATTAAAATTCGATATGTTTTTTGCACACACTTTAGGGGCAAAAAGCTGAACATGCAGAGGTACCAAAATGCTTCTGTTAGTTTTTGAAATAAGTTATTCCTGAGTTATTTGACTTGAAATGGGAAAAGCATATTCTAAAACCTGTTTTTTATATTGTAGTAAAATATTTTGTCATGGTGGTATGAGATGACATTTATTTCTAAGAACAGTTCAAACTGAATGCAAAATATTTTTTTCAAACAGCAAAGATATCCCTTGCTTTGACAAATAATGAGGATTTTTGGTTTGTTTTCTTTTGGTCAGTCTCAAAAAGAAGTATTAAGATTTCTGTTAAATAAAAGTTTGTCCCATCCTAGTTAGTACCATTCCCACCCCTACCTAAATCCAGTCCACCCATGCCCCGCCGCTACTTTGTTGGTGATTATCATCTGTCACGTTTCTAGTCCTGTTTCACAGATAGGCAATTAACTGTGTACAATGAGTGAGGCTGATTTACTGTCTACCTAAAGCTACAGTGAAACTGGAATAAATAGAAAGTAAGTGCATTGAATAGCAATGAATCAAAGCGAAGCAGGCTACTGAAGCTGTCTTTAGGAAGAAATAATGCCACTCCATTGGCTTTTCTCCTCCAGAGAGGAAGAAAGTGGGAATAAATTTTGTACTATGTTCTGCCTTTCTCAAATAGCTGTCACCAGTTAAAGATTTCCTGTGTAGGAATGAATTCATAGTTGTTGGCACTTAACAAAGATAAATTCTATCAGTTCACTTCTGCACATGCAATACTTCAATGTTAAACTTTTTTTTATATTGCAAAGTTCTCATTAATGTTTCAATTTGAAAAATTGAGTAATTTTTCTTGTGAGTTTTAATAAATTGGCATTTAATCATGGTTTCTTAAGCCTTTTGAAAGAAATTTACTATTTTGTACACTTTGTATAAAAATTATTTGAATTTTATCATGGACACATACCTGTGATTAAAAGCCGTGAAGACACTAAAAAAAGCAATCCTGTTCTTTCAACAAATAATATAAATACCTGTTTGTGATATATAGGCTCCATGACATACATAATTCTTTAGCCTTCAGAAAATGGTGAAACTACAATGTTTCAGACAGGATAAAACATAGTTTTCTGACAGAGCACTATAGGAAAACCTTGTTGGATTTTTATCCTCAATATTTTGTGGTTTCTGTAATTTTGCTGCTGTGCAGCTTGTTACAGAATTCACCCCTTGCTACAATATCATGCTCTAGCCTAAACATTTAATTTTGAAAAAAAAAAAGTGTAATTATTTCTTGGCCAAGAACAAAAGCTTGAACTGAGTATGAACCATGCTACACAAATCCCCTTGAGTTTGCTGCAACCTAAAACAGTATGTCGAGAAGCAAAAATTGCTCCCTCTCTCTTAGCTGCTACATACTTCTGAAAATGAAAGATTAAAATCTAAATGTAAAGTCAAAATGCAGATGGATCTTGCATGATATTACTATAAATTACAATTACAATTTGATGTGCTAGTACTCCTTTTTGTCTTGAATTTAGAGCAGACTCTGTGACAATTTCCTCCCCCCCCTTTTTTTTTGAATTATTATTTTTAACAATATGAAGGGCCTTTGCTAAAATAATCTTTTCTCCTTGATGAAATGAAAGCACCTCCTTTGCCTTCCTGAACCATCTTGGCTTCCTGAATGAGTGAGGACAACTGTAAACAAACAGATTCAAATGTCAGGTTGAAGAATGTGTCATGAAGGATCTTCAGATGCTACATCCTTTCTACACTGGGCACTAGACATGGATACATTGCATTTGTGCCATCTTGATCAAAGGTTTGTTTCAAGTAGAAGACAAGTTGAATCTGAACTAACTTCACATGCTGCTGGTTTCAAGTTATTTCCATGATAAGGAAAAATGATTACTTAAGAGATAAAAATCCAGTGTGCACTGCAATTGGTCACACTGTTTCTATGGTTGCAGAGCGGTATCTAAAGATTCAGCTGAAAAAGTGTGGCTTAAAGATGAGAAAACAGCTTATCTGTTGTATCCCTTCACTAGATACACTAGACAAAAATGGAGTTCCAGGCTGTGGAGGAGATAACAGGCAGATGGTTTTGTTGCTGAAGCCTTGCAAATAACCCCTCTCCCCCAGTAAAACTTTTCCTGAAAGCTCTGCCAAATTTATATACGCCGCGGTGGTCTCTTTTTTTTGTTTTACGTTGTTAGCTAGCAAAGGTTTTAAGTGCCCCCAGAGATTTACAAGAATATAATGAGATTTGTCTAGGGGTGTCTCAGGGGACCTAATTGCTTTGTTTAGGAAGGTGACTTACCAGAATGCATCTAAATGTAAACTATGAAAACAAGAATAATATTTGTGTTGGCTGTGTTCTGCAAGGACACTCCACCCCATAGCTTTTAGAGAAGTCATCACACAAAGCATTACTTAATTTACTGCTATGTTTTTCTCTGGTTTACCATTAGGAATTATATTGTCTCATTTTTTTTCTGAGGTCTGCTAGCAGCAGAGTAGGAATAAAAAATGTATTGGTATGAGAAATTAATCTTGACTTTTCCTAGGCACGCTTTTTTACATATGTGTTTCTTGCCATGCTACAATAACATTTCTATTTCACTTTTTAATTTGACTTATAAATTTGCAGATCTATAAGTTCTGTACTACTTTCAGATCTTGTCCTTAGTCCATCAAGATTATACGAAAGCAATTGCACTGGAATAATGAATACTGGAGTCTTACTGACCTGCAGGAGCTGGGTGACAGTTTTAACAGGCTGGGCAACCTCCAAGTGAAGTGCAGTTAGCCATCTAGGCATTTGGTATCTAATGGTTATAGGGACAAAGAATGTTCTTAGTGGAAGGAGAACTGAGCATTTAATTTGGGAAAGAGGCAGACCACTTGCTACATCAAAACACTGGGCACCATGTTGTAAACAGTTTTGAATTCATAAAATCATGGAATAATTTAGATTGTAAGGGAATGATTTATCTTGTGTATTTGAGGTTTGAATACTTCTGAGGCTGAAGATTCCACAACTTGGGCAACCCATTCCAGTGCTTAACTGTCTTCATGGAAAAAGTAATTTCTTTATGGCTAGGCAAAATTTCCTGTTGCAACTTATGACTGTTACCTGTTGTTGCTCTTCTGCATGTCTCTGGGAAGAGTGATTCCATATTGCCTGTGCCTGGCCATATGTCTCTCAGCATCACCAGAATATTAAAATTATCAGGAAAGAAACTTGATTCCATCCATCTATGCTTTGCTCCTCTGCTTGGAATGTTGTCCTTCCAATTTCTGTTCCTACTAGGAGCTAACTCTGCCATCTCATCTATAAGACATGAGTGGAGAGAAAAAGTACTAAAATACAGCTTAAAAGACAAAGGATTCATTCAGTGAAGTACAAATATACAATTTAAGGATTATTCCTGCAATAGTAACACTATCATTCTTCCTACCAGCTTGTGTTTTCTCTGTGT
Organism: Actenoides lindsayi; assembly: GCA_025331215.1. Classification (NCBI taxonomy): domain Eukaryota; kingdom Metazoa; phylum Chordata; class Aves; order Coraciiformes; family Alcedinidae; genus Actenoides; species Actenoides lindsayi. The sequence goes on along the minus strand of WTSP01025609.1, from coordinate 13,065 downwards.
ATACTTAGTACCAGGCAATGCAGGTCTCTGGAAAGCAGGACCCAGAACTCTGGTTGGGAGAACAGGGAAACAAGAGCAAAAATCCAAACAAAATTTATCCCTGTTTTTTCTCCATGGTTTACCAATGGAAATAATACTGCCTTATTTTATTTAATGAACAGTAATGTAGAAAAATTATATGTAAGCTCACAACTGCTCCTCTTCCCTTCGCAATTCCTTTGTAGTAACATTTTCTGGTAATAAGGTTACAGGATCCACATTACAGTCAGAGCACTTTATGAAAAGAATGGTTTCCATCTATTGCAAGATCCATAATGCATGCATTTTTTAAGGCCCCAAACTTTATGAAATAGTGGGAAACTAGTCTGTTATAGATTACCTTTATCATTTATGATGCTTTGATTCTTTGTTTTGATGGTGTTGATACATAGGCACAAGTAAGTTGACATTTTACTTTCCAGTCTCCCACATTCTCAGAAAGACACCACACAAAAAAGTTCCACACAGTTTCTTAATGCCTCAGGTCTGCATCAGACATATGAAGAAATCTGGGTGCAGTGACTGAAACCTCTGGTTTTTTGATTGTTGCCTTAGCAGCATACACTAAGTTGTTGTCATTGTATCACTTAAATCACTCCTGGAAGGCTCTCTGATGGGTCTGTGGCATATAGAGGTTTGTCCTCCTGGTAGGTGTTCATCTCAAGTTCAAGTCAGTGATAAAAGAAAGCTGAAAAATTCTGACTGCCGCATGAGGACTGTGGAAGAATTGGTGAAGCCGAGCCTGTGCCAGTGCAGGGGGGCACTGTTATTTTCATCAAGCAAGGAACAAGATAGACCCTCAAGTCCTGATCCTGCAGCTTAGTTGTGTGAATAGTTTACATAAATGGTCAGGTTTCCACCAACAGAAATTATGCATGTGATCAAAACTATACACAATTAGGTTTAGGATTAGCTTTGCAGCTTCTGTAAATTTCTCAGAAATAAGGCTAGTTCAGTTAAGATTCTGTTCACTTCTTTTTTTTTTTTGTCTGAAGGATGGAAAACACTGAAATATACTCTTCTATGAATGTATGAAGTGGCACCCTGTGAAGATTTCCAAGTAGTAAAAGGCATGATAGTCCTCTGATCATGTGCTACTGATCTGATCACATGAGAACGCTCTTAAAGCATAGAGGAGCTTAATAAAGTCAATTAGTCTAACATCCTGAAGACTTCCTTTTAAGACACAGTGATACAGCATTATGCTAAGTTACAAAATCTCTGACACTGTACATCCTGAGTCAGTAAAAGACAGTGAACTTTAAAAAGAGAAAAAAGATACGTTACTTACAGAAAAATATGATTTATTTTGGCACAACAGAGAAAGACAGGTACACACACACGATATTATCATTCATTATTCTAGTACTAGTGTAATAGCTTGGATTCTGGGAGCAGTCTAAACTTACTCAAGCGTGCTAAGCTACATCTGAAAAGACATAATATTCCTGTTCTTTTTTACAGTCTTCAGGAGAGAGATTGTAAAATCTCTGGATCATCAACTTGTGCTGTGTCAGATGCTGTCTCTATTGTGTGGGTCAGTTAGATCCCAGGGAAGTCTAAAGGCATGTCACCTGCCTGTACTGAGGAAAGCATCTGCATATGAGATGAAAAAGAAGCATAGCCAGCAGGTTGAGTGAGGTGATTCTCCTTCTCTACTCCACACTGATGAGATCCCACCTGGAGCACTGTGTTCAGCTCTGGGGTCCCAAACATAAAAAGGACATGAACCTGTTGGAGCGGGTCCGTAGGAGGGCCACAAGAAGTGGTCAGAGGGCTGGAAGACTTCTCCTATGAGGACAGGTTGAGAGAGCTGGGGTTGTTCAGCCTGAAGAAGGCTCTGGGAGACCTTATTGCAGCCTTTCAATACTTAAAGGGGGCCTATATGAAAGACGGGGACAGTCTTTCTGGTAGGGCCTGCTGCAGTAGGACAATGGGTGATGGTTTTAAACTAAAAGAGGGTATATTCAGACTAGATAAGGAAGAAATTTTTTTATGATGGGGATGGTGAAACACTGGCACAGGTTTTTGTCCAGGGAGGTGGTAGATGCCCCATTCCTGGAAACATTGCAGGTCAGGTTGGACTGGGCTCTGAGCAACCTGATCTAGTTGAAGATGTCCCTGCTTATTGCAGGAGGGTTGGACAAGATGACCTTTAAAGGTCCCTTCCAACCCAAACCATTCTATGAAACATATACCATGAACAACTAGAAAGCCACAATACTTTACCTCTCTTCATTCATTGTTACAAATAAACTGCACACTCATCCAGATTTGCTGCATAGGGTAAATGTCAAAGATTTGTATAATATTGTTTAGTGTTTAGAAAATATTTAATCATCACTGTAGAGTACAATTTGCATTATTCCCATTTTTCATGCCAACATGATTTGTATGGCAGCCAATATATGCTAATTAGAGAATTTCCCTAATTAATTTTTGTCAGTGTGCTGCCCTAACATAACTAAAAATGTACAGCTTAATGTATTAAATGTATTAAAATTGCTTTTACTTCCTATTGTGTAGCAGCGAGTAATTTGCTATTAACAGCAAGTGTTTACAATGATCTTTAGATGTACATACTCTAATTAAAGTGAACATCCAACGTGTTGGCCAAGGATGAGTCATACTTCACAACGGCTCTACAGGGAAGAAGATCTGAGCTGTGTATTATTCTAAAGCAATGACCAACAAGAAGAAATCTTTTTCTTTAGCATTAAATGTATTTTTTGCTGCTTATTGCATGCCTAAAGAATGGATTAGTGCATGTGAAAGTACATACATACATACTCCATGGGACAAGGATGGCAACTGCAATGGAGGGCTGGAGGGAGGGCCATTTGAAAACTTGGTTGATTAGGTTTTGTTGCTAAGCACAAAGCTTATGTGCATTTTTATCACTCAGGAACAAGGTACCAGCATATGCCATCCTAGTTACCATGGTTTCCATTCAGCCACAGTACCCTCTCAGAAAAGAAACAACTTTAGTTTTATATTCATTACATATATTTCTTCGATATCTTAAAACCAAAATTGCATCTTGAATTATCTATGGGCAGATCATCATGATTTGGTTCTTGAACAAAATAGGTACTTTCCCAGACCTAAAAGCATCTCCTCTCACCCAGGGACGTTGGAAAATAAACACCATCACGGAGATGCCTTTTGTCAAAGAGCTGAACCTTTTGAACATCACAGGTTATGACGCATCCTGGCAATAAATGGATTGTGCAATTCCATGTTGGCACCAGATAGTACTGTCACATCATTAGCAAGCAGTGATGGACTGAGAGCCTGGAAGAGGCTGCTGGGAACCTCCAGCAGACACCACTGGCATCCTGCCCTCCTGCCAGGATGGTGTGTTTTTCCATTGTGATGATCAAGGTGGAGAAAAAAGATCTGCAGTGCAAGGGCAGTCCCCTATCAATAAGAGTAGCTGCTTGTAGTCTCGTATTTTGAACACTGTCTTTATTCTGAAGGTGTCAAGCTACATTAACAGCTTCTGAGCTTTGCACCTTTCAACAGCTCCACAAAGTGCAATGCACAGTGACACACTCTCTAGCAAGGCCCCCTGCAGTCTCTAACTGTATTTAAATCACACAACATTCAGTGTGATACTTTCCTAGGAGAATCTACAGTAGTTTAGCCTAGGCAATACAGAATGCATGCAAAGAAGCAAAATATGAAAGGGATTAATGCTATCAGAACAATAGTCAATGTTCTCCATTTTATCTGAATTTTCACCTTTTCCATAGAGCTGTGGTATTGTCAGCATATGATGAACAAAGACAGCAGAAACTTGTCTTTAAGTAGAAATTTGCATGTGAAATGACACATGAAATATGCTAAGACATATGGGATAATATGATTTTTAAATGAGTCCGTTGAAACAACCAAGAGTAAAATAATTAGCAGTACAAAAGTTTATTTTGGTAGGCTTCAGGGCCAGATCACAATCACTAAACGATCTCCTTTGTGATTTTCTCACCCATCACCATTTCTGACTTCCTACATAACCTAAAATACCTGTGAAATGATGTTCTGGTTACACTTGTGACTAGGAAACTGCAAGGAAAGACACTCCCTAGCATACTTGTCCTTTCTCCTACCTCTATAGCTGATTAGAACTGTGGTAAATCTGTAGTAAATAACCACTGGAAAATGTTGACAAGTTAATTTGGCTTATAACTGTGCAGGCAATGAGACATTTCTGCAACTGTTTAGATCAGCTTTGTCAGAAGTAAGTCAGTTACAAGGGAGACACATTTAATTCTGAAAAGAACACATGGAGAATAAATCAACTTCCAGGCTTGAATTATAGTGCAGGAAGGATAATCACCATAGCAGAACATATGCTTAGAAACAAAACCCTTTTGTAGTACACAAATATCTCAAATGGAATTACACTGAAAATTAATGTTGAATATCCAAAAAATAAAAACCAGGAATATTGAATAAAACAGTTATACCATTTTGAGCTATGAGAATTTACATTCTCAGCAGGGATGAAGAAGGGCAGCTTTGAACAGACTTCCAAATCATACTGAGGTGATCCTGATGGTTCACCGTTTGTTCACCAAAGCTAATGAACAATTGTGGAGCTGCCTGCATCTATTTGTTCTACAGTCCCCATATGCCTGGTAGGTGAATTACATGCATTTGCAGTCTGGAAGGCCTGCATCAGCTAGACCCATATATAAATCAGAGCCACTTATAATGATTAGAAATCATATAAAAAACCTAAGATGAGCTTTGAGATCTGGATCAACAGAACAGAGCCCTTTTACATAACTGCCCAGCATCAAATTTTACAAATTTTGTGTTCAGCTAACTATGAATTGGCAATTTGTTCTTCTTGCTACATATGTTCTCAGATATTATAAACCTGTACCTAGTTTAAAAGCTAGCCATAGCATGTAGATAATTAAAATAGGTGTGACATTTCCAGTTTATCTAGTTAAAATAAACTCAGGCAAGCAATGTGATGAATTACTGAGTTCTACAAAATTTTATCTGTTATAAAAGTTTGGTTTCCTTGTTCAGCATGCCCCTGGAATGTTGCCATTAATAACGGACACTTCGGAACAAAGGATATACATTTGAAAAAAAAAAAAAAAGTACCATCTTCACTTTGGAGTCACCTAATCCGTATGAATTTGTTGGAGTTTTCTTGAAATGCAGAGTGAGGCTGTAACACAATCTAAGTTATTTCTCATCTACAACACAAGGCTACCAAGAGGTAAGAATTACAATATTTTCAGTCCCAAGCACAAAAAAGTCTTTTGTCGCAGTTGCCAAGAATTGTATTACTGCCCTCAAGCATCAGGGAATTTTAGAAGAAATATGGGGTTCATGGGGTTTATTTCATGTACAATTATTGAACTTTTCTCCAGACTTTTAATCTTTTCTCTACAATCATAAGGCTTAGAAACTTCCATTAAAAAAGGAAGGAAATAAAGCTTTTCATCCACTAGCAGGACTAAAGGATTTAAAACTTCTTGAGAGAAAAAAGGGTAATATATTTTTTCTCTCTGAGAAAAAAATAGGTGAGTTAATATAAAATCCATGATATCTTAATCAAATATTGAGTATTGGTTTGGAGGAAGGTTTTCCAGCATATAGTTAGGCATTTTCTTAAACATCTGTTTCTTATCATTTTCTCAAAAAAGCAAAAGAGACAGTAGCTCATATATTTTGCCAATAGATGGAATTATACCCCAGCTATCCAGAAACCACGTTGCTGATCCAGCATACAGTGTATTACTGTTGACAGAGAAGAATTACATTTTTTCTACTCAAGAAGGGATTGCTTTTTAGAGATGCATGAAATAACCTCATATATCATCTGAATACCACTTTGGATTACCACTAAATAAAAGTATTATATAAATCTGCAGTGTTGTTTCTTATGAAAAGCCCTCAGTAGATTAGCAATTGAGTTTATGTTTAAACTAACTGATTTTTATTTCCTCTGAATTATTCCAGACAAAATCATGTCTTTCAATGGTTTATGGTTATTTTGGGTTCTTCCTTTATCCTTATTTTCATACTTTATATAATCTTAGATATGACCACTGTGATGATCTAATATGATCTAAAATAAAATTATGTAATAATTCCTTAATTTCATATTTCTCTGAAATAATAAAAGAAGCTTTAGGGAAAGAACCAAACCCACTATTGATCAAACAATTTCAAGTGAGAGACAATCCTGCATAATCCTTAGAAAATTACTGCAGTGATTTTCTACCTTTATGGTTCAAGACTGAGGTCTACCTCTAGACTGACTGTTTGTGGTAAGTTGTCAACCATTTATTGCCTCTTCTTTAACCAATGTTTACATTACTGAAAACCAACTGTATTCCCCATGAAGATACTTACAAACTGTGAATTAGTAATATTAACATCATCTCTGTAATGCACATACAAAGAAATGCACACAGTATTAGTCTAGCAACTGTTGTGGAAGGATAGGAAATACGTCTAGAACTACAACTGTCAGGAAAATAACAGGCATACTCAAAATATCAACTGTCCCAAAAGGGATGCCCACAGTAGCTCTAACACAAATCCTTGCCCTGTTCGTTCTGGTGAGGAAAACCACCCTGAAGGCTGTAGAAGTCTTGTTTTTGCACACTGCAGACTGTTCTGAGCCCTTCTGTATCTCTCAAGTGCACTGATGTTATCATGTCAAGCTGTGACCGAAACATTTTCTATTAAGGCTGGAGCTAACACTATGATACAATGGATCTTTTCCATTTCTAACTTCTGTATGTGTCCCTGTAAGCTGGAACTTTGCAATGAAGACACTAAAACAGCAAACAGGCTTTGAGGCATGTGTAGGTATTGTGCATTGTCAGTTCTGCAAGCCAGTCCTTCTTTTAATGTACAATTAACTTGTGGAACTCATTGCCATGAGATAGTAAGGAGGTCAAAAGTATAAGCAGATTAAAAAAGAAGTAAAGAAAAAAAAGTAATCAAACCAACGTTGAAGTGAAAGTGCATGCGTAGCTCTTAAACACAGCAGTCACTATGTAACACCTTCTAGGAAAAACAAGTGATTTAGGAAGTCTGCAAGTTATTCACTGCTGGAAACCAGATGTAATCATTTGGTACATGGCCTGTTTCTTGCATTGCCCCTGTAAGCACCTATTGATCGCCCTTAAGACAAATACACTGGACTAAAACATGCCAGCATGAGGGCAGCACTAAAGCTGTGTGGTACTTTGTGGTTGACTCATCAGTCTCAAGATAGTCATTGGTCACGGTGTCAAACACCCCTCCACCAACATTTCAGCACTTGCAAGTACCAGCGGTGTGGTACAGAGGCATCCGAACAGGCCAAGAAGGAATGGACAGTGTGAAAGGAATCACAGAACCACAGAACCACAGAACCACAGAATGGTAGGGGTTGGAAGGGAGACCTCTGGAGATCACCTAGTCCAATACCCCTACCAAAGCAGGTTCACCTAGGGCAGGCTGTACAGGAACGCGTCCAGGAGGGTTTTGAAATTCTCCAGAGAAGGAGATTCCACAACCTCTCTAGGCAGCCTCTTCCAGTGCTACATGACTCTCACAGTAAATAAGTTTTTCCTGCTGTTAAGGTGGAAATTCCTGTCTTCCACTTTGGAAGCAAAGCAGTTTTTGAGTTAGACCCGTAAGTCTATATTGTCTGTTGAGTTTTCTTTCCATCTCTCAGGCATTTGTCAGAGTGCCTCAGGAAATATCTGAGAATGCACAAATCTGAAACCAAAGTGTTTTCACCCTGTCCAGGAATGTTGCAAGCTTAATATTTCAAAGGTCCTCACTGCACGGAGACTATCTTTCAGATTGCAGCAGAAATAACTGGTGGCATAAATACAGCTACTAGGCTTTGTCAGTCAGCATAGAAATGGCAGAAGCTGTTGCTGTCCTTTCTTTTAAGAGTTCCCTTGCCTCTGGACTTCAGCTTGTGGAAGGGCCTCTGTGGACACTCCTACTCTACTCCTGCACAAAGTCAGCTGGTGTCGTTTAACCTACTGCTTAATGTATTTTGAGCTAATCTTGGCTGACCTTTTGCTGAAGCAAATAAGAAACACTTGTATGAGCCTTTGTGCTGGCTCAGCTCTGATGACAGTGCCCTCCAGCAGGAAAGCAGTCATGTCTAAAGCTTCCAGAGATGCTTTCACAGAAGTTATTTAATACAACTCCACAGGTCAGTAAGAGCTCACTCCCTGCATATACAAGATGTGGCAGAGCAGAATGTGTATATGCTCCTCTTAATCCCTAAGAGAGCTGTAGCTATGTCTCCTCAGAGACAGTAGGATGCTCAGACTGTAGAATTCAGGGGTTTTTTTTGGTTGTTCTGCACAAGAAAGAAAGACTCCAGGCTGCTTTACAGCCTCCTGATTAAATTGGCAGAGCTGGAAATCACAGATGTCATCTTTATACTGAGAAGAGTTCATCCTACTGTGACTTCTGCTGAAAAGCTGTTCCAGAACCTGATACTTCTGACGATCAGAAATGTTCTGAATTTCAAGACTAAATTTATTCATAGCTTTTATCCCTCCTTGCTGATTGCCATCTCACTGCCTGTGTATTTATAGGCATCAGTCATAATATTAGAAGGGACTTTATATAAAGCAATCAGGAGAAATATGCTTCAGTAACCATGATCTGAAATTGAAACAAAAGATGGTTTTATTTTGTTGTTTGTGGGTTAAAATGCATCTTTGCTGTAATTACCTCCCACCTGCATTAAAAAAAAAGTAAAACTCAGAGCTGGCATCAGCTGGTCTATTTGAAGACAAAAAGGGAAAGAAGTATGCTGATCATTAGCAAGAGCTTGATTCTTCAAACATGTTTACTTTTAATAACATAGAGTTGCTTTAGAAGGACATAGAGCGTTCACATTAACAATATTTTTGCGCCCCAGCAATCATCATTCCTAAGAATAGAACAGCATCAAATTATTCATTTCTAAACAAATGTTCTACTCTTCTGTAGGTATTTTAGAACCCTGCCCCCTAAGAAAACAACAGGTAGCACCTTCTTCTATTTGCTAGAAAATTGATTTAAAATGCCTGAATTTCTGAAATGCAAAACTAAAACAGGAGAGAGTATTATAAAAGATACTGTCTGTGCCATTGCCTTTATAGGTGCCCTACATTATTGTTTCACATGGATACTGCATAGACAATAATTAATGTGTGAAGCAAAATATAATATACAAAACATCTGATTGCTAGAAAGCCATTACTTCTCTCTTTGTCTAAGTAAAACAGATAAGCAAAAATTTATTTCTTCAGCCTCTATCTGCTTGAACTTTGCTGCAAGGCTTTCAAGTCAAAGAATGCATCATATATGTGGTGCATGCACACATTAACACACAGAAAACCTCAATGTCATAAAGTCTTTGATAACAACCTTCTAATTGTTCACTCTTGGCATTTGCGCATCTAAAAATTAGAGATGAAGTTAAGAAAAGAAACAAAAACCTACAAAGATTGCAATGATATTTAAGGAGCACCTATTTCCCTCCTCCTTATCTACCAGCCACAAATAAAGATTACTTTTCTATTGCAGGATTCAGGTACTTGCTCCAAAACTAACTATAATTTGCTCTGTTGTGCTGTCTTTCTATCTAGAATCTACACCTACGACATCTTCACCTTGTGTACCTCATACTGAAGATATGTTCGAGCTTTTTTAGATAAAAATGCCACTTCACTCAAAGTAGAACTGTTCCTTTGGAAGACCTACAACACTGGGATCAATAAACTTATCCACAGACTATAAAAGAAATTGTAAAAGTAATCACTCACAGGATTCAGAGTGACATTCTGAACCCGTATAGGTTACCATCATTTCTAAAAATTAACACTATTTAATTGGCTAAATGAGTTGGCTTTCTCTGAAGCATACGGATTGTTACATAGTATTGCCAGATCGAATGACCAGATACACTCAGAAAAGAAATGTTAGAATTATTGAGGCTGAGGTTCTCTGAATCCAATGGATGAATTTGTAGTAGCATGCAAACAAAAGGCAAAAAGGATGCTTGACATCATTTGAAATGGTAGTGAGAGAGCATTATTTTTCATCAACTCTACTGGAACGTTATTGTATCCACATTTTAAATGCTCCACATGGTTCTGGTCTTGGTATCTGGAAAAGGACATGATACGATAAAGGAATATATAAAGAAGATAACAGAAATTATTACAGGGATTAAAGGGAGTAGTTGCTTTATGAGATCAGGCTAAATAATTGAGACACTTCCCCTCAAAAGCAAATTGCTGTGGTAAAACTTGTTCAAGATTTATGAAATCATGAAAGTGGCTGAAAAGATGAATATGGAATCATTTTTCATCAAATCACAGAATTTGGCTCATTTAGTGAAATTAGTTTAAGACTGTTAAAAAGAACACACTACTTTAAGCAGTGGCTAGTGAATTTGTGGACTTGTTGCCAAATTAGATTATGGAAGCAGATCCCAACAGCAGGTTCAAAAAGGAATTGGACAACTTCAGGTACAATAGGTGCAAAAATGGATAGCAAAAGGACTAGGAAAGCATTTACCTTCCTGACAGCCATGGAAGACAGGGGAGTATCAAGGAAAAAGGCCTGAATAAAGTGGCAAAGCTTGTGTGCAGTCCTCTATAAATAGTTTCTCCTACTGCTGCTGTTTCTATTTGCTTTTCTGTTTAGGTACATATTAGCAAAACCTTGAAGCCCCCCCTAGGGTGGGAAAGGGCGACAGGTAATGAAAACAAGGAGAAAAAAATTAATTGCAGTGAACAACAAATGAAAGAAAGGGAAGAGTTACAGGATTGAGAAAACAGAGTTGGGAACTGGAGGAGAGCATGAAGCACAGAAACACTGACATCACCTGCTGCCACTTCTTGAAAGTTAACTGAGGAACAACTGGATGCTGTCCAATGATGCCCTGCCTGGAGATGTGGGAGAATGATGGAATGAACGGACACCAGTCCCACAGTCACCAGGATCCCTCCATCAAAATTCCTTCTTCTGGTGACATGAATAACCAACAGAGACAGGACCTGGAAGAGGTTGATGAGGAGGTCCTGTATCTTGGAAGGGCCTTGGTTGGGGAGTGTACAAATAAAAATCTAAGAGGGAAAAATGCAGCTGGAATGCCAGTAAGAGGTTCTGGAGGAGGTGGAGCAGAGAGCACAGCCTGCCTCATTTGATGTATACTCAAAGTAACTGATGTGTGCCAGGGTCTCTTGCCACTATCAAAGGAAAAAAGGATCCCCAGTCTGACCCAGTGGGGCATTTCCTGTGTTCACATGTGTTCTTAGGCATCTTCTTTCTCTCTGAGGAGTACAAGTTGTAAAAGCCTCTACAGGTAAAGTGGCTGTTACATTACTAGTGCTGTTCTAAAAATGGTAAGGCATATTTAGGACAAATGGAACTTAAAAAGTGTTTGAAAAATTAGTTAATCCCAGGTGTAATTAAAATAGGGTACTATATTTTTTTAAAGAGAGAACTGAAAAATATGTGCAACACCAGAGTAAAAATTTTTATGTTCTTATTAAATCCATTGAAGACAAAATTTTGTTTTAAACTCACTATTTGATGTATATTCTTTGCTGAATTACTTATCAATTCAGAGAAGGGGATTTCAACACTGATACTTCACAGTGGTAAATTGTTTGCCTTACTTAGCATTAAAAGAGATAAAGTGAGTGAGTTTTTCACCATTATTTTTATTTAATTGGAGGATCTATGAAGCATTTGCCATTGGTCAGCAGTTTAGAAACCTGATTTATTATAGAGGTCACTTTGTAACAGTAGATTCATGGGGCATTGTCTTGGATTCTGCATAAAAATAACCCAGTTGTGGTTTTTTTAATGAATAATATATATGTTGTCCATCTTGATTTATAGCATATATTAAAAGTAAAATTTCCTGGTAAATTAATGGCAACAGTTTTAACAAGGTGCATGGAATTAGATTTTGCACCACCAAATTTGTGACATCAAAAAAGTGCCTTGTGGAAGAAGTCCTGTTTTGTTATGCTTTTCCTAGAGAGTGTAGTTGCACAAAATACTGGACGTGTTCAGGCACTGAACTGTAGATAGTGTCATGCATTAAGACATTGGAAAGTCATCCCACGCAGTTTCACTAGACTATAATGTAAGGACTCCAAAACATATGCTGAAAATAGAGACTGTTACTTAAATTCCTATGTCATCAGTAAAAATAATGATTTTAAAAGCAAGGATATCAATATATACCATAAAGGGTCTACTGAAAATTGGATCAAGTAACTGGAATAGATATAAATCTAGTCTAAATGGGACAGAATAGCAAATTTACAAAACCAGACACAGCTGGTATCTGGATGGGGGAAAGACTACACAGCAGCACTTCCCAGCAGGTAGGAAATCAAGAAAGGGAGCCAAGAGACCCGCATGGTTAAACAGGGAACTGCTAAGCAAACTCAAGTGGGAGAAGAGAGTCTTTAGATCATGGAAGGAGGAGATGGCCACTTGGGATGAATATAAGGCTGTTGTCAGAGGATGTAGGGAGGCAATCAGGAAAGCTAAGGCTTCCTTGGAGTTAAACCTTGCAAGGGAGGTCAAGGGCAAAAGAAAGGGCTTCCTCAAATACACTGCAGACAAAACTAACACTAGGGGCAATGTAGGCCCACAGTTGGATGAGGCAGGTGCCCTGGTGACAGAGGATACAGAGAAGGTGGAGTTACTGAATGACTTCTTTGTCTCTGTCTATACTGCTGGAGTCCGTTCTCAGGAGCCCAAGACCACTGAGGCCCCAGAGGAAGTCAGGATAGAAGAGAAGACTTCCTTGGTTGATGAGAACTGGGTTAGAGATCAACTGAGCAATCTGGATGTACATAAGTCCACGGGCCCTGATGGGATACACCTGTGAGTGCTGAGGAAGCTGGCAGAAGTCATTGCCAGACTACTCTCCATCATCTTGAGTAAGTCATGGAGAACAGGAGAGGTGCCTGAGGACTGGAAGAAAGCAAATGTCACTCCAGTCTTCAAAAAGGGCAA
>WTSP01025608.1:0-19946 GCA_025331215.1 Actenoides lindsayi | reverse complement strand
AAAAAAAAAAAAAAAAAAAAAAAAAACACAACCTACCCCAAAAAACCCCACTAATACAAAAAAATGTGTCCTCTAAGTAGTAACTGTCTGTTTAGTTAGTAAGAATTTTCCTAAGGAGAATGAGTTTTTACTTAATTTGTTAGGGTGTACAATGTTGGGATCTGCATCTGATTTAAGTGATTAAGCCTTTATTAAGCCCCAAGTGAGATAACTGATTAAGCCTAGAGAGCGATCCATCTCACTCTGTATTTCACTTCTGCATATGGTCTATATAAATGCAGCCTGAGCTTAGTTCAAATGTCACAATCATGATACTGTGAGCTATATTCCTGTGAGGCTGGCAAATATGACATGGTATTTACAAGGAAGGTGTGACTGTCAACAAAGAACCAAAGGTCTTGTGAAGGTATCCAAAGGTACTCAAGCATCTGAGGGGACACTAGACACCTGTGCATAGGCAACTTTAAGATATGCTCTTGTATAAGCCTTGACTGAAACCCATCTGAGTGACCTAGCACATAAACTATTACCATGTTGTATGCTCTGTCCTGATATATATAAATCCTTTTTTCCTCTACACTTAAAGAAATAAAAATGTAAATGAGATACATGAAGTAAACTTTACCTCTCTATTCAACACTGATAAGGGCCTCAGCCAGAGTACTCTTTCCTGTTTCAGGGAAGATAGTTTAATCATAAAGGAAAACTTAACAGAGCCCAGCAGACAGCCACAAGAATGCTAGTGGTCCATGGGAAATTTATCTGAAAGGTAAGTTGTGTGAAGAAAAAAATACAAAGAATAGAAATACATAAAAATAGCTTTGTGCTAAAGCATTTTTTTCCCATATATTCCACTTTGCTTCATGGTCACTGGAACGAATATAAATTGGCTTAATTTTTAGTGAAGAAGTTTTAAATAAGAATTTAGGACTTTTGAAATGGTAAGATTTTGTGCACAAAAAATGTCCTTCCAAGGAAGATAATGGGATTTATTTCACTGGACATTTTAAAGTATAGTACTAAAAAGAACCCCAATAAATATTTGAGGTCGTTTTGATTCTAGCCAAATACTTCTCATTCAGTTTTTAAAGAGATGATCAGATGGATGCTTGAGGTCCTTACAATCCATATTCCTGTAATTTGTTAACTGCTTACTTAGCTTTAGTCATTTTAAAACTAGGTTTTTAGCCTAAAGTAATCCTCTAAACTGCCCTGGAAGTGAATGGTGAGAGAAAGCCAAATCCTGTGAACAATTCGATCTGTCCCATCACAGGCCAGGTGAATCCCTTTCTGGAAGTAGTTGTGATTAACTGGAGTAACTGGATTAACCTGCTGGGATGTCAGGGTGTTAAAAAAGTGAACAGTTTGATCCTGATCTGTGACAGGGCAGGACTGTGTCTAGGGTGTGTATCTAGCCCCAGAAAATGGAAGTTCTCTACAAGTAGATGACACAGATGTAGCCTGTATCCACCTGTTGATTTCAAGGAAACCCAGAAAATTAGCTTAGACTAATTTCTGAAGGTGAGATTAATCTTACATTTTCTGACTATAGGAACTTTGACAGATAAATACCTTTAATAAATCCTGCTTTGTGAAGCTGAATAAACAAACTGATTTCCCAAAAGAACACAGGAAATACTTTATGGCCATAGGCCACTCTTTTAGGACACTGACAGGCAGACTCAGAAGAATTATTTTCACAGGAAGCCAGGGATGTGAGGCTTCTTAATTTGTGAATGAGTTCATAAAATGGAGGATGTGTGAATGAAGGACAGAAATAGGTGCAAATAGAAATAGAAATTTTTTTTATAATGCATACATGTTCTTGTCATAGTACAGTCTTGACCTAACCTTAGATATTAAGCAGTCTCATGAATGCTAATACACTATTGTATCTTATGTTTTGACATTAGAAAATGCTATTTTTAGATATCTTCATTTAGCTTTCTGATTCTAAATAATAATTTTTACCTTTAAATTTGATTTTGATTAATGAAATTTAATAAGGTGTAAATTTGGAGTATTTACTATAGCCTAAATCCTCTGAAATTCAATAAAAATCTTCATATAGCTAACTGAACAATGAAAAATATTTAACTAATCTGTGTCTAATAATATGCACACTTCAGATACAGATAGTCAGACATGAATTTTAGGGGGGACTGTCTCCCTTCTTTTTGTAAAGCAGATTTCAAACAACACTGGTAATTGAGCTTTTGCTACTATATTTTTGCTCATAAATATAACCGACATTTTGAATGTACCGGTTATTTCATTTAAGAATCATTATTCATGCCTACAGTTATCTAGATATCTTATAAACTGCGACTAAGCCTTAAAAACCCAGGTAGCCTTGGCTTCCAGGAATTCCTGTCAAAAAGACAAAGAGAAAACTATTTCTTCTTCTAAATAATAGAGGTAATTCTTGAGTCAGTTTTTCTAATGCCCTGGCACAGTGTCTTAGATGTTAATGTCTGGAAACAACACAGTAACTCTCTGGAATGCACCTGAAGGCATTTCAGAGCCAGAGGAAAACTATGAAAAAAAACCCAAAACCCATAACTTTCTGTTACTTTTTAGCACAGATGATGGAAGAAATAATAAATAAATTTTCAGTGTATCTGAGATACATGCCAATTGGCTTTGCAATAGAGTGGCAATTTCTGCCTTTAGAAACAAACAAAAAGCAGACTTATAAGGCTGGCTGTACAGTTCCCTTGATTCACATATAACGTAAGACTAGGATTAATTTACTGATACAATGAATTCAGTCATGTAATTTAATAGATTCTCAACTATTGCTGTCATTAGGTGTATTCATACAGCCATCCTAGAGAAGCATTGTACATTGCTCTAAGTAAAATCTACCCCAGATAAGTATTGCACCTGCTGAAGTCTTCGTACTCTAGTAACAGACTTAAAATGGTAGTTAATTTTATATTTATATGCTTTTCCATGCAAAATTTCATGGGCAGCTGCACTTCTGATAAAGGAATTTTGTCAATAGGTAATATTCTAGATTTTGAACCCCAGGAGAAGAACACCAAAGGAAAGTCTATGACAGGTGAGACATATCTTTGATTAGTTTAGTATTAAACATTTGGAACATAAATGAAATTCTGCAGCCTCAGGATTAAAGGGCTGTATAACTAAGAGGGTTCTTTACTGAATATTTTATCCTTTGGTATACATAACTATCTCTGATGTTACTTCAGAGGAAGTTGTGAAGAAGAAATGTGAACCAAAGGAACGATGGGGGCATTTCAGACTATTTTGGTATTCAAAAATATTCTGGCTGCCTGTTTTTTGCAATTTTAAGTTCATACTACAGGTTTTTACAGGTCAATTACAGCTTTACATTTGTTGCTTTAGAGCAACCAGGAATAAAATCTATAAGGAAGTTCTAGCTGTGTTTGTTCTTAAGATACTGACTATAGAATCATACTGTTTAAATTAAATCTGATGGTTCTAATAGTATAAATCTGCCTTAGAATACTGTACATATAGGAAGAATAAACAGGAGAGGGAGTGTATCATCTGTGATTCTCTAGTGTTCTGGTTGATAATGCAGTGGGGTTTCTTCAGGGTGTATAGGTTGAGAGAATATGAATAGATATATTTAGATGATTCTTTGCTTCATAACAGGTTGGTGTCAAATTATGGAAAGTACCAAACTAACATCATCAAAGCTGCTTTAGTACTAAACGAGCATACGTAAGGGAAAAGGTGATACCTGTCAAGGTTTTACCATCCCATAGCATTCTTCATATTTATTAAGAGGCAAATTCCTGAGTCTTGCTGATATTTAGTAGGGTTTGCTTCTCCTAGGTTTACTGTGTGAGCTCGTCCCTGGACCTTTACTTCCAAAATAGAAACACACAGATGAAAAAAGTACTACGCAAATGTAAATGACTAGTTAATAGGATTCTTGGCGTCCAAGAGCATCCACATGTAAAAATAAAAGAGTTTTTAGTATTTAACATTTTTGATTAGTAACTTTTTACTTCCTTTTTCTTCTAACTATCAACATATTGTACCAATTATTTTAAAAGCTGCTTCCCAGGATTTTCATTGCTATTTAGTAATAAAGGTTACAGTTTTGTCTCGTCCTCTTCTTATTTTCTTTGGAGAAAGCAATGTCAAATAACAGTTTAATGAGTATCATACTATCTGAGACCTTTGCCTAACCCAGGAGCCATGCAAAACCAATTAGAAGTGTACATTTGCAAATTGGATGCATACAAGTGTGACCAATCCCCCCTCCTCCATCCCCCCCAAAACCAGGACTTGATTGTAGCTAAACACATTTTGAAAACATGAAGAGTCTTTCAATGATATATATATGTTGCTAAAGTCTTAATATCTGAAATATTTTTTCCTTCAAGAACTTTTCTCCTAACCCAAATGGATACAGTGATGTATTCATGACTTAAAGTATATACACTTCAAATGTCTTTTTTTTTTTTTTTTTTTTTTTTTTTAATTGCTTTAGGGTTTTGTTCATGTATTTGTTTTCACATGAAGTCTTCTGTGAAGCATCTGAAAAGGCAGAATGGTCAGAGTATGTTTTAAGGAAGCCAGAAATTTTTCTTTCACCACACAGGACAGCCACATTGTGTATTCAGTTTGCCACATATGGGAGTGCCACGTGAGAGGCCCAAATCTATCCTGTTCAGTGTCTAGACACCACTACAAAAGGCTTTATATTCTCAGTTGTGTCTGCCGTGTGTAAATGTGCTGCCGTTTACCTCCAGACTGGCAGCTCAGCTCCACACAGATGCTCACTCCCCACAGTAGGAGAGAATTGGAAGGGTGAAAGTGAAATAATGACAGTTTAGTAGGTAAAGGTAAAGTTGTGCATGCAAGCAAATCAAAACAAGGAATTCATTCACCATATCCCATGGACAGGCAGGTGTTCACCCATGTCCAGGAAAGCAGGGTTTCATCACACATAACAGTTGCTTGGGAAGACAAATGACTTAACTCTGAATATCTTCCCTTTCTCCTTCCTCCCCCAGCTTTATTGCGTAGTGGGATGTCATATGGTCTGGGGTATCCCTTTGGTCAGTTGGGATCAGCTATCCCAGCTGTGTCCCCTCCCAGCTTCTCGTGTACCCCCAGCCTACCCACTGGTGGGTTGAGGTGAGAAGTAGAAAAGGCCTTGACTGTGTATAAGCACTGCTCAGCAATAGCTAAAACATCCCTGTGTTATTATCATGGTTTTCATCACAAATCCAGAGCATAGCACCACAGAAACTACTATGAAACTACTACTACTTTATCCCAGCCAAAACCAGTACAAGATGTCAAGCGTAACTATCTCAAATGGCAATAGATGTCTTTGGGCAGTCAACTGAATGAAATCCATACCCATCTAAAAAGATAGGTTGTAATAAAAGAAGATACTATAGTGTGAGCAAAAAAATAATGACATTTCAACTAGCTTTTACAATAAAAATATACTTTATGAGAGGCATGTCAAGAAAAAGGACATGCTTCTCCTCCCCTCAGTATCCTTTCATTGGTGCAATATACTATAAATCTTTTATGCTATCGTATCTCAATTTTCTTATAACATAACGTAACATATAACCTGCAGCTATTTGTAACATTGCTATTTGACACTGCTTTTTAAAGAAAGAGAGAGAGGGAATTAAGCCAGGGTAAAGCATTTGGTAAAATCTAAATGCTACCACTGTTTTGCAAAGACATTCAACCAGAATAAGTTTAGGGATTTGCATCTGCATGGTCCAACTGAATGCTTCAAGTTGTGATCTACCAGGTTGATCTTGAAGACACAGGAGACTTAGATAAGACCTGTTTATTTAAAAAATTAATAATAAGCCCTTTATTTCCATGGGGGGGGGAGGGGAAGTGGGGAATTAAAAAAACAACCAAGCACACACCTCAGAAGAGTTAGTTATGAATCTCCTCCTGACTATATCTGCAAGTATACACTGTTTGCAGTTCTGAACCTCAGTAACAGGCATCACAGAGGACACTCAGGCTAAATTTGCTCTTGGAAGTGCACCTGTTGAAACAGATTGTTCTCCATTGTGAAGTAAAAAACCAGTCTTGGCAGTTGCTCAGTTCTTCACCATATGAATTTAAAGGTCAGTATTAGTAATGGTGAGGCAGCTAATACTGCTAAGTCTAAGTGACCATAATGCACTTCAGTAGATATACAATGACCTTATGTGTTCTATACAGGCATAATCAGCAGATCCATTAAGCGGTGTATTAAATATAAACCATAAAACAAACAGAAGAACATCAACTCTTTAATGATATCAAACAACAATAAACTTTTTAGGTAAAAATCATTGTCCATATAATAAGACAATGCGTCTTTTTTAATCAAAGTCCTTTTCCATGTCATTTGTGCCCCAGAGCAGATCTCTTCACTCATACAGGCTTCTCCTTCTATGAGAGATGTGATTTACTCCCCAGTCTTACCTTCTTTTTCAGAATTATTTCTAAGAATGCCTCCCACAATGAGAATATTTCCTTTTGAAGAATTAATCATAGTCACAGAACGGTAAGGTTTGCAAGGGACCTCTGGAGATCATTGAGTCCAACCTCCCTGCCAGCTCAGGAACACCTTGAGCATGCCACACAGGAACAGATCCAGGCAGGTCTTGATAGTTTCTAGAGAAGGAGACTCCACAACCTCTCTGGGAAGCCTGTTCTAGTGCTCTGTCACTCTCACAGTAAAGAAGTTTTTCCTCAGGTTGAGGTGGAACTTCCTATGTTTAGAAAGAGCTTTGTTGACCTCACCATTTCTCCTACCTTTCAGTATACATCCCAGGTCCAATATAAAGAAAATGTTCAATCTTATATCTCATAAGGGTTTAGGATACTCTTTTGTTTTGATTTTCAACAATAATTTATTTTTTATTTAACAGTGTGTTCTGGACTAGCCTCAGGATTTGAAAGTATATGCTGTTATGCTCTTCTGCTTTTATAAAGAGAGATCATTTGTCCATGTTTTGGCTTAACTAAGGACATTGTCTGCATCAGTAATTTTTCCTTACCCCTGATAATTATTGCTATTTGCAAGTTACCTCACATTTCAAATCTGTAACTATGTTACAGTGTAAGTTTAAAAAAACAAACCAAACCAAACCAAAACAAAGCAAAAAGTGTCCATGCACTTAAAGGAATATATCTTTTATTTCTCAAGTTCAGTATGTCAGCACAGTGTTAGCCCTATTTCTCTTCTATATTGCAGGTTTCATTATTTAATGTCATGTTCAAGATGGAGAACAAATACTATTCTCTAAATTATCCACTTGTCCCACTCTAGGTGTCTGGGATCAGATTTGGTCAGATATTTAAGTTATATCTATGGTAGCTCTTCATTTCAGACAGTCCTAGAATAGTAAATATTTAATACTGCAGTAAAAAAAAAAAAAAAAAAAAAAAAAAAAAAAAAAATTTAAGTGCTTTTAATACTTTGAGGGGAAGTGTCTGGGATGCCACATATATACGCAAGGTCAGGAGGACTGAATAGCATCTCTGATTATCTAATTCAGAAGCAATTGCAATACCCACTTAACATTGCAAGAACAGCTGCAGCAAATCATTCATCTGTCCTGGGTTTGGCTAGGATAGAGTTAATTTCCACAGGAAGCTGGGAGAAACCACACCCAAGATATCCAACCACAGAAGCCAATGGGTTATTCAATATCATACAGATGTCAAGCCTGCTATATAAAGAGAGGGTTGCCCAGGGGGCAAGTGCACAGGTTTTGAGGGGGTGGTTGGCTTGCAGGTGTAGTTGGTCTGGGTGGTGAGAGCTGCATTTTATATCACTTACTTTATATATTATTTCCTTAGTGTTATTGTTATTACTGTTGTTTCTTCTCTCTTTGTGCTGTTGTATTAAATTCCCCTTATCCCAAGCTATTCAGTTTTGACTCCTCCCAATTCTCCTTCCCCTATTCCCATGGGGGTGGATGGAGATGGGGACAGGGGTAGTGAGTGATCAGCTTCGTGGTGCTTAGTTGCTGGCTGGTCCTAAATCATGAGAGCACCCCATTTTCAACCACGGTGATATGTAGATACTTAGGGAAGAATAAGATCAACACAAACATGCGTAATACTTCTTTCTAACGCTCTCACAACCTTGTATTGCCTATTAGCAGTTGGACATTTGTATGGATGCATGTACATTACAACTTTAGTTTGTGTGCTTTTTTTAGTAAACATTCTGATAATTTTCATTTACTGCACTTTGACTGACATCACAGGATAGTCTTTTGAATTAGATAAAGCCACTCCAGGACTGTACTCAATGCACTTGAGTTGCTAACTGTGACTGACTAATAAACTCCAACAATAGAAGAAGGCACAGGAAAAAAGGACATGTGATGTGTCCATGAAGCTCAGTGTGTGACTGACTACAGCTGTTGCAAAGAAGCTGAATTTAACTTAATATGAAGACAGAAGGGCAGCCTTTGTTTTAGATAAACAGCTATCAATAGTTGAGTAGATCACTGGTAGTGGTTTTCAGTTCACTGAAAGAGTAAATGTCTCCCTGAGTTAGCATGAGGGTGGTGAATGCGTGGATCAGTCTTATACAGAGTATAAATACTGAACTAACAGAAGAAACTAAAAAAGAGCAATAGGCTTGAGCTCACTTTAACCCATATATTCTCTCCTGGAGATGGGGGACACATGGTGGTGTGATGATGAACATGTTACAAAGACCAGTAATGGGAATCACACTGATGGTATGATTGAACTGTATTGCAATTGCTGTATATGTATTTTGCTAAGTGTGTTTACATTTGTGTTGTTTTATGAAATATATTTTGTATCACTCTGCTAAATCAGAAATACCAAGTTACATTCACTATCTTTAAATAAGTACTTTTTATATTAAACACTACACCTAGGCTTAAAATATCTAAAAGAACCTGGTTAAAGAGTATTGGACTTTGACACTAACAGGCCTTCAGGCCACAAGACTTGATCAGAGATAGTCTAAATTAAACCTTAACACATATAGTGTCAACATCAGGTTCTCAGGACTAATAGTTTCACCCTACCCATCCAACTTCATGTACTATAATAGTTGCTGATATATTTAGCTTATGCATTTAGTGATTCTTACAGAATATCTTTTTCCATAAATTTCTCAGCTCTTTGCTTGATCCCAGGTAAAGTCTAAGTATTGAAATGAACACTGCACTTGCTCTTGCAAAATAAACTCCTTCACATCTAATAGAGTGCCATGTTCCCATCAACAGCTATTGCTATAAGGCAAAGAAAGTATACTTTTTCTAAAAGATGTGATTATAGGATATCCTGTGTCCTATATAACTTCAGTCCATACAAGATACTCAAAGAAAGCCTGCTGAGATTCTGTAGTGCAACTTGGAAAGCAAGTAAATCTGGTCATGAGGTCAGCCATGACATGTAGTGAAACTTATGCAAATGTCCTTAAACAATGTATGTATTAATGTGAACATCAGCCTCTACAAATTCCCTTGAGGTGTCTAGGGCTTACTGTATATCGTAATCATCTCAGAAGAGTGAATATATACAGCTATTTGACCTACAGTTCTTCTAGCACGCGTCAGGGAGCCACAGACGTGTTTCAATAACAATCATACCGCCTTCAGGGTCTGCATGCAGAAATAAGGTCAGAAAGAAACCTTGTTTTGCTCTTTGATGACAGTTCTAAGGTCACAATAAGTCTTCTTAGCCCTGTGATATGAAAACTAAAAAATGGTCTTTATGTTAATAGTAAATACAAATTAATTCTATACACGAATGTCTTCTGAAAATCCAAAGCAAACACTGTAAATTCTACATGGACACTTCACCCAAAAGGTGGAATCTACATCTGTCATGTCATGCTCCATCCGGGGCAGGAAGGAAGGGAGTGTTTGGTGATTCACTTGAGTTGAATTAAGGAGACTTACACCAGAAGTCCATAACATAAAAAGTTTAATTTTTAGTCCCATTATTACAACTACATATAATGTACTTAAAGGAAAGAGAAGGTAAAGGGCGGGGGGGGGGGGGGAGCAGAAGGGGGGGGATATGGGTGAGAGAGATAGAGAGCATGAAAAGTTCCAGATCGCCACCTGGGTTTCCAGTGAAATCTCTCCTGGTCCATTGCTTAGGGGTCTTTGGTGGTGGATGTACACCTGCCAGTGTACTGTACCCCTTAATTTGCACAGAAAGTGTAGAGAGTCAGTACTAATATACATAGAAAGTGTAAAAGGTGGCAACCACTGTTCCTCACATGTGGAGAGGAGGATGGGTAACATTAACCCTTTCCACCAATTGAGTTGGTGGTCATGGAGACCCAGTATTACCCTTTGCCTAGTAGGCAGCACATATGAAAACTTGGTGAGGGAACAAGGCCACTTATCTTCTGATGTACTTCACTCCTGCCTTAGATGGTATATTTGGTCCTTTGTTCTAACCACAAGGCTGCTTCTTCCATCGGCTCATTCAGGTCAGAGTGTTCCTCACACAATGTTTGAGACATCACTTCATTCAGATCAGAGTTTGATAACATCTTTCTGATAATAGAACTTTAAAAATAATTATATATGATGTTTTTTAAGAAATCATTTAGCACTAATGATAAAAATGCAAGGCCAGAATGTTCAAATCTAAGTGCCTAAAGCCCATAATCTATAATTTCACTCGGGCACTTAAGATAATTGTAAGCCCCAGACATAAAAAAAGTTGACCAGAGTTCTTACTAGTTGATCCAATTTTTTTCAATTAACTTCAAGTGATTCCAAGTAAAACATGAAATACAAAGCTAAAATATTTTATGGGCTAATGTATCTTCAGGAAAAATCCTCTCTTGCACTTACTCATAAAGTAAGGTCACTGAACCTATATCACAGATTTTATTTTAATCTAAAAACTAAGAAATACACCTAGCCCAAAGTTGTTGAGAAGATAAGCAGGAAAATTTTGTTTTCTTGATTGTTTAAATGGATAACTTTGATGTCTTTGACTGTTACTCAAAACCACTTGAAACATTATTTACAAATGAATTTTCAGAAAATAGGAAACTTTATTCATAAATGGATTTCCTGCAAACAAACTTTGTAAAATTTATCAGAAATTGTTTAGTGTGAAATGTTCTGTCAGTTCTACTAAAGAAACCAGTAAAATTGACATGAGTCAGATCCTTTTGATTGCTTGATTTTTCCTTTAAAAAAGGACAGCAGGAAGATTAGTAGGTGTTGCAACTGGAGGTGGAGGCAGATTGGATTGTATCCCAGGTTCCCACATTATGAGATTGGAAGGTCAACGGACCTTTATCATAAGAATGAATTAAGTCATGTATTACAGGTAGTGAAGACAAACCCAGAAGTTAAGAAAGAAGAATTTTATGCTGATCCTAGACTGCTCCAGGAATTCAGAAGCTGTGGCTGGCCTCTTATTACCCCTTTCAGTGTTCCAAATTGGTTAGAATTTAATGGAAAAGTATATATGCCAAGCAGAAGCCAAAATAGCATCCTCCTACCCCAAACCAGAGGTTTTCAATTACTTCAGGTGTTTTATAGGTATCTCATTTTCTAACTGCTGAAGGATACCAGTAAGGCTGGTTTTTTTATTTTTCCTTTTAAGTGTTGCAGTGAGAATCTGGGCAACCATTTCAGACTTTTTATTACAGATAATGTAATTAATCTCAGCTAAATTTAAGTTATATACATTATCTAAACTAGGAATCTATCTGTACCTGAACTGGCAATCCTACTTTCATACTGTCAGAAGAAGGAGGTAATTTTAGGGCCCAGTTGTTCAGTAGAATCTCTTAAAGTGACTCTTTTTTTTTTTCATTGGTTATAAAAGGATCTTGGGGTGACTAGCTCAGATGCCACTGTCTGTATTTGGTCAGATGAACTCCAAACAATGTAGACGGTAAAATTTCCAAATTTCTTTTTGCAGATGCTATTTAGAACTGTACTTAAGAGCTGTTACTTTTGGGTTTCTGTTTAAAACAATAAAGACAGTTCCTTAAAAATACTCTAAAGCAATAGAGATAAATGCACAAACAATATTTCAGCTATATAAAGGCTTTAGATCTGTAAATTATAACCTTTTCATTATTGTAATTTTTTTTTTATAAATAGACAAACTGTATTGAGTACAAGATGATATAAATAATCTGGAAGAACATACATTCATAATAAATAAGTTTTTGCTGTCTGAAGAGGGGATTACACCTCTCTTTATTTAATAGATTACACTCTATTTACATGATCATTGTTCCAGGGTGACATCAGTATTAGGTGCAACATTTTAAGTTGATTATGACAGAGTTATGAAAAATAAAAGAGCTTTTTTACAAAAATCTTGTTTCTGTACATTTGAAATATTTTTTTGACAAAATTGTTCAGTTAGTTACTTGATACTACACAGGAAACTTAGATTAAGTGACACTGATTTTTTATTAGATATGAATAGACATGAGTCAACTACTGATGTTGAATATCAACCTCTGATATGTTCCAATGAACATTACCGAAAAACAACCTTGCATACTATCAAAGCCATTGAAGGATCACATGAAGGATGGTCCAGCTTCAATTAAAAGAAATAAGAATGATATATCAAAAACTGTACAGAAACCTGGAAATCCTTAGAGTTACTTATTTTTAGCTGAAATTTTAGCTTTGTTCAGTTTCATGGGATTGTTTTGATTGCTGATCACATGGGGGCAATAATATATTTTGTATTTTGCATAAACATACAGTGAGTATTCCTTCTTCTACTTGAGCTGAAAGAAATTCTGTATGTGAGAAGGCTCTTCATTTTATTTGTATTCCTTGCAAACTGAATAACAGGCTCCAACTTCAAAGGCATTCACAAGTTTTACAAGTTTTATTCAAGAAGAAAAGAATATATCAACCTACTGAGCAGAACACAGACACTTTTTGTAGATAATAATCTTACAGAAAAATTTGGTAAAATATATGAGGAATGCAAGCACTGTGAAAAGTTTGAGAAGTTTGAGTACAGGATATGTCACCATGACAATTTGACTGAAAATCTTGTTGTCTAAAACAAAAATCTATTTTTCAAATGAGTTCATAAGCTCTTAAAGCCAGAAGTAACTATTCAAATGTCACTAGACTTCCTGCATAAAATAGGTAATAGATGTGGTCTTTCCATCAAGTTCATATTTCTCATTTAAGTAAGCTATTACTTAAGAAGACTTCAGACAAGTGAGCTTAATATGGAAATACTGAATGTCAACAGAACAAACTTATCTCTAGTTTAACAGTTTGAATATATTTCGCTTCCAGCCACCTGACCTCATTACCCGCACGTGAATAAGATTTAAAACTACTACTTTCTGAAAATTCATCATGAAAACAGTGAGTAAAATCATGTAACTTTTTCCTTGATAAATTATCTAGAAATGGATAGATGGAGTACAATTGTTTCACCTGACTTCTGAGAAAACAGGTATCCAGGTTTCCTCTATAATCAAAAGAAAAAGGTAATTATGCTATGAAGGTGTTTTGTCCCATCATGAAATCATTGTCAAAGTAAGTGATATTTTCACTAAATACACTGTAGGCCATATACTTAACTTTTAAAAGAATGAAGATTAGTGAGGCAATTAAAAATTGACTGCTGCAAAACCTATGTTTCAGAAACATCTGCATCATTTTTCAGATCATATTTGAACTCCTACAAAATAAGCATTTATTATTGATCAGGATCTTTAGAGTGCTGACATTAAAACTGAATCCTTGTAATGAGCTCATTATCATGCTATGCTTATAAGAACACCACCTGTTTTTATTCCCTGTATTTGTTATGCATCAAAAGATCAGTTTACAGGCTTAGCCACAGTATCTTGTTTGCATCCTGTTTTCTCATAATAGAATAGTGATACTTCCAGGACATACACTGTCTTCAACAAAGGGTTTTACAAGTGCCTTAGTTCTAGGGGTTCACTAGTCAAAGAGAAAGAAAAAATGCTGCCTTACAAATTAATCCCCTGTTGCACCAGTGGGAGAAGAGATCTATAAAACAAAACCGCAAACAGAAGTTACTTACTCAGCCCTTCTAAACTTGTGATGTTTGAAACAGTTTCTGCTTAAGGTGATCACATTGCCATGCACTTGACAGGACTGCTCTGGACAACTGGAAAACAGTCTTGTCAGCCAGAAACAGAGGAAAATCCAGCATTAAGACTATTTCAGTGACAGAGTGGCCAGATACCTACATTGGACTTTCAAATATCATTAACTTACATAAAGACTTCTGCACCTTCATCCATCAGTCTTTTAGTCTTGCTATGCTGATATTCTTCACCTCTTTCTAAGATGTTTACTTTTCATTAGACTGTCCAAATGAAAGAGAAAAAAGGCTATGAATTCTTCAGTGATGTCCTTTCTTTACTCCTGGAATACAAACTTCAACATTTAACCTAACTGAACTCTTGTTTCTAGATTTCAATGACATAATATCTTTTCAAGAGAAGTCAAACTGATATTTTAATCATAGATAAATTTAAAATTACATAATTTAAAAGATTGCATTACATTAAATTTAAATTAAATTTAAAAATTTATTCCAGATCTATGAAAGAAATTGAACTTTAAACAAACAAAGGATTATTTATTAATATATTATTATATAATATACTAATTTCATTATAGTATCAGTATATTTTATTGACTTCAATATCAAGTATCAGTCACACACGTAAATAAACCTAAGCACTTGATTAAAGACTCAAGATGTAAATGTAAATATTTCAGTAAATGGTGTGATCTTGTCCCAAAACATCAAAATAACATCTATTTGTAATTCAACTGGAAGTCAAACACAAACTCTTAATTCAACATGCGAATTATCTCTGGAAAAATGCCTCTGTTCCTCGCTATGCAAATGCAACTTAATATCTGGTGGTGTAATGATCAAGTGGCTTAAGGTCTGATATATCAACAAAAAGTTCATATTCCATGTCTTTAGTAAAATATACGTGTATACATTAATAAAAATATTTTATATAATTTTAATTTTATATATATGGACTTTACTTTCTAGAACAAGTATTGCATACATCACAGGTTTATTGCTGAATGTACTCAGTTATTTCCTAGCCATTCTTTCTGCTTCTCTATATTTGTGTAGCCATGTTCTAAAGTGAACATGTATCATAAAAATGAGACATTCTCCATCTTGGAAGAAATGTGAGGACTTCAACAGATGTCCATGGGATAAAAGTAACGGTTTCAAAATTCTTGGTGTTCTCTACAAGAGGTAAGCGTGGAAGTATTCTGTTTTATAATGATATTCCCCATGAGAAGCAATGAAGCCAGTCATTGGCTGACTCTCCAGAGAATGGCTTCTGTTTGCTGTGGTGTTTAATTTGAATGGTCTGCTGTAAAGGACACCTATAAAGAAGAGAAACCAGCATGTACTGTTTGCTTGAAAATGAGCAAAGCACTACCAAAAAAGCAAAATCCCTTAGAATACCATAATGTGCAGATACAAACTTTGAATCTTATAAAAAATGCTATATGACAACTTTTCAAGTTTAGAAAATACAAACTTAACAATGCACGGTGGTTTAGGAGCCCATATGCTCAGTTCTTGCCAAGTGGATCTAAGTAAAATTAAAGTTTCAGTTAGATATTTGTAGTTCAGCATTAAGATACATTCTTTCAGATGGATACTAATAATGCCCAAGCATTTCGACATTGGACTGTGCTGAAAATTCCAGCCAGAAAACATACTAAAAATACCTAAAAGGACTTTTTATATACAGATTTTCACACACACCTGATTTTTCACACACCCTGACTGATGTCCCCTCTAAAATTAAAGCCTAAAATAATCTGTGGGCATGAATGTCCATTTATATTACACTCTTTCTGCATTTCAATTTTATAATTTATTCCCTTCTTTTTTTTAATTTCTCCCATAATTTCATCATTTTTCCTCAAATGCAAAAAATACACATTTGTTCAACCCGATTCTTTTATTTTATGTTAAGTACTTATATATATTTCTTCTCTTACTATTTTCCTTTCAGTGAAAAGAGAAAATAAAAACATCACTATCAAAATGTTTCAGTTTCTCAAAGGAAAATATTTAGACTCTTTCCACACTAAAGTTCTGTCAGAAAGTTTTGCTGAAACTGACACATTTTTGTAGATGTTAAAATTTTATCTAAATTGCTTTTTTGACAGAAAGCTTCTCAGTCAAAAAAAAAAAAAAAAATCTACTATGTCTAGTATTTCCCAACAGCTTGTATTTCTTTCCCTGTATATCAAGGACGGCACTGGAAATCAGGATCAAACCATACAATTACCTCTCCTCAGGGATGTCCCTCTCTCACTACCAAATTTGATTTTCTCTTGATTATTTTTTTTCTCTCTTAGCTCATAGATCTTTCTTTCTAGCTTACACTGTGCCTCACTGCAGCAGGATGGACAAAAGGACTACTTTGCACTCCACTGTATGGTGTTTTGCTCCAGTATAGGAGTTTTGCATCCTGTAAAAACAAAACTGAGCAACCTGTATAGACACATCTCAGTATATTTTGCCTACCAGCAGACCATAAACAGCTCTTTAGTTCAATATGTGGAAGCACTGATTCTGTGGAGCTTTTTATGTAATAAATAGCAAATGTAATTTGATTTTAATTTAGTTTCTGTAATTTTTGATTCCTCTGGTGGCATTAAATCATCTCTATTAATGGAACAGGGTGGGCTTCTCTGTGCAGATCTGTATTAGTAAATTAAGTCACAAACACATGGGATGTAGAGATAGTTGATCATCTGTATCACTTATGTGTTAGACCTGTGACTGGAATTGTTTTGGCTTAGGCCTGTTCATCCTCTCCCAAATTATTCACAGGATGGATGGATGGCTGGCTTGTTCCAGAAGGGATGTGGCTATTCCACCTCTCTGTCCCATCTTCTGTTTTGGAAGCAAAAATATTTCAAAAGTTTGGCATGTCCAACCAGACTATGTCAGTTGGCTTTAGTGTTGAAGAATCATCCCTGGCACTGTCTAGTTGATTATTAACCTCTGAATCAACCTCCTAGGACAGCCAGACACTTATTCTTTGGTATTTCAGAGACTTAATTAGATATCTTAGTTCATCTGCTCTGATGTTTGCAAGTAATTATTTTCAGGCCTGCTCAGAGCCAGTCACTGAAATAGCATCAGGGCACACTTGCAAAGAAGTAGTGGCATAAGCAAATAGGTAACAGCTTAGACGAACACATTCATCACAGCAAAAGAAAACAGAGAAAGGAAAAGTAGCCCTGAGAAAATGTTGATGTATTAGAAAAAATGTGGTTTTGAACCAGAAATACTGAGTGGTGCACTCAGGTTTTTTTTTCAGAGGTATTTGCACTTTGGAAGATAAAGTTTGGAATAACTATTTTTGTAGACTACTATTTTCAGTAAAAGTATTAAAAAATATAGGAGCTAAATCAGTCCTATTTCTTCAATATTGACTTGCTACCTTAAAAGAGAGAGAGAAAAAAATCAATTACAAAAAAATTACAGTGAGCAGTTGCACATTTTCTCAGCCTTTGCTTTTTCAGGATATGACTAAGTTATATATAAATGTACAATAAACAGATCATTCTGGATCTATGTAATAAAATTTGAGAAGTCAAAATATAGATAAGTATCATGCTTCATCGTAATGGAAAACAATACTTCATCAGTAACCTTTAAAGCAGAAAACTGGCAATATTTCATGAAATAACTTTAAAGATGACTTTCTAAGGTATATTCCTCATTCTAAGCTAAATTCCAGCTAGTGTTCATAAGAGCCTGTAGAACAGAGATCTACATTGCCCCAGGCAAGGAGAATTTGGTTTATAGATTTCACAACAGTTTCATCTCATATACTAAACTTACAGTTAGCTATGCTGTTTGTTTTGTTTTGTTTAAGCATAACTGTGCTGCCTAAAGCTTTTGGCTTTCTATATTTATGCATTAACCTTCAAATTAATAAATAACATATCTTCACAGAACCAGATCCCTGATTCTTACCCAAACATCAAAATTCTTACAGTCACTAGCAGCAAGGAAACACAGAAATTTAGGATGCAAAACTGATATTTATTGTAATGTTTAAAATACAAGCTGAACATCTGAATTATTTCCTTAAATTAAACAGATGAAGCAAATAAACTTTTTTTTTTTTTTTTTTTCAGGAGAAAAAAAAAAAATAGGTGTACAGGTGTTTTGTTTACCCCCTGCCAGTAATATACTCAGGATCTCAGCTACACTGCACATACTGTGAGAAATACTGTAAATTCAATCTTCCAATCCAGCCTGGGCATATTCAGATGAAAATGTATATAGATAGATCATACCATTTTTACATATTCTGTGTCTATGTTAGCTACATAAAGACCTTTAATGTGTAGGAACAGGCACTTACTTTCTGTCTCACAATGGACTGAATTGCATCTACCAGAATCTGTTTCTTAATGGTGATCACAAAAATGGCCTCAATAAATATCTTCAGTGTGGATATCTATACAATAGATGGTGAGTATTAAGGAAAGTGAGTCCCATCTAGGAGATGAGAAATTTACATCTGAAGTAAAAATGTGAACTTCTGTAAAAAGTCTTCATCAATATAAAATTTAACCTTTCTACAGTTATTGCCGTATGAAGTAGAAATATGGTTATCCATCTTTGAAATTATTATTGCTAATTAACATCTACAATCCTGGTATATAAAAATGGGTCTGGAATGAGCCTAGAAAAAAAGATTTACTGTGTTCCACTATTATGTACATTATTCTGTAATTTTATTTTTGTGCGTCATGTAATGAGGAATATGTAAAGGAAAACTGAACATAGGTACACCATGAGAAGCCAAGCTTATGAACTAGTTGGGTCAGAGATAAACCCTCCCAATGGAGACTACTATACAAAGCCTAGATGGTACGAATTATACCCACTTTGTATCCTCTCCCTCTTTCTCTTCTGTCAATAGTAAATGTGTCTAGGACATACGTGTGGAATTCAACATGGAATTATCTCTGTTAAAAATGACTTAGAAATTAAGATTATTGCTGTTATAGATACCAGTGAATGAGAACAGATGTGCTTTTTTCCGTTTTAAGTTTAGATAAACTATCTTTCTTTTGAAAACTTACCTGCCTGAATTTCATCTTGGTTGCAGTTATTTTATATGTCATAGATGTGTGACTCTTAAGGACTATATTTTTAATTGGAACTATCTAAGCAGAAACAGATTTTGTGTTGTTAAATGCAAAACCCATGGTTACTTCTGTGTTGAATTTTAATCTGGCCAAATTAATTGCATAAATATATGGGAGGTATATGAAATTTCAATCTTTTCCATATGTAAAGTCTACCCACTTTCCCTATTATGTTCACATATGGTTAAGATATAAAAGACTCCAATTAGCATTTTGTTGAAAACTGCAGTGCCTAGTATTCAACAACATTGATGTAATAGGATTCCAGTTCTGAACTAAATACAGTTTCTGACCCAAAATCAGACAAATAAACCATATGTGGCTTAAAAATTACATCAATTAACAAACCAGTGTGCTGAAAATTACAGTTATCAGTTGATAGCAAAGTTTTCACCATTGTGCTTAATTTTATGCTGAATGTTGTTTGAGAGATGAACTCTCCATTACTCTTCAAATACTATAGTATCCTTCTTCAAGTTAGTTGCCCATTTTCTAATTTGAATCTATATTTTTAAGTGAACACTTCCTTGAAATTTATATGTGTGGTGGGTTGACCCTGGCACAGCACCAGGTGCCCACCAAGCCCTTCTTTCACTACCCCCAACCCCCATCAGCATGGCACACAGGGAGAGAATAAGACGCAAAGAGCCGTGGGTTATGATAGATAAGATGTTATTTGGTACTTCCTGTCCACAGGCGATGTCAGGCCAAGTCCAGGAAGCAGGGCTCCGGGAA
>WTSP01025607.1:81597-117187 GCA_025331215.1 Actenoides lindsayi | reverse complement strand
GCAGCCTCTCTGGGCAGCCTGTTACAGTGATTGATCACCCTAGTAGTCAAAAAGTGTTTCTGCACTCTTTGAGGAACAATGCTGCAGGTTTCCCAACAAAAGCATAAGTTTATATATATATATATATATGTATACATACATAATAGCATACACTTCTAAAGATGGAGCTCATTTACATAGCAACTTTTTAGGCATAAAGCAAATGCTGATTTCTACTAATAGAATGCCCGATATATCTCAAACTCCCTACAGCCAGCCTTTGTAAATGGTCTGCAAAATAACTCCTTAACGGTGTCAGAACCATGACAGAACTGACTAGTCATGAGGAAGCCACCCACAATGTCTTGACCAGCTGTGTCCTCAACAGTATGAGTGTGACAGTGCTCAAGAAGCAGTAGACAACCAGAGCTCATAGAGCTCTGCAGCTGGAAGTTCCAGATGATCTGGCCCTTCTTATCATTCTGTCTAGTAGTAAAAAGTCACTGGAAATGTCCCATCTCTGTGGACCCTTTTGGACGTTTTGCTTTTCAGGATCGCAAAATACACCTGACTAGACATACAGCCAAAAAGTGCATTTGTTAAAGGAAGGCAAAGTAGTTCTTCCCAGAAATGAGGAGGTTTAATGAATATGTTATAGTGAAGTATGAGGGCAGCTATCTGCTCTGGACTAATTGTAGAGGAAAGGCTGTAGAAAACTGCAGTCAGACTGGATGCAGTCTTGTTCATTCTGACAGTGGGAATGGTCCTTGGCACAAAATAGTCTTTGAACAATCCCTGAGCACTGTCTCAAAGACAGAGGTAGCCTGAGCCAAAACCGTGCCATAGGGAATGCTCACAGTAAAGCATAATGGACATTTACTAGTCCAGTGCTCAAGCTTGCTCCCCAGCCCAACACAAAATGGCACTCCTAGTGCTGTTGACATTGTAGAGAATAATCTTGGGAAGTATCAGTGTCTTTTGGTCCCATTTCTATAATCTTTCCAAAGGATTGACTTGGCAGGATACTTAGCTAGATGGACTGGACTCTAGCTGAATACAGCCATTCTTGTGTTTGTCAAATTGTCTCACATGTAGGAACCCTGCTTGAAAGCCTTGTTTATGACACTGAATTAAAGAATCAACTCCAACTGTGCAGCATCAATTTCCTCCTTTCTATGACCACACTTGTACTATTCTGAATAAATCTGGCAGTTGGCTGAGGTCTTTTGTTCCTGCTCTTTCTTCGGTTGAATTTCTAGGCAGGAAAAGAAAAAGCCTTTGGAGAGCACAGCATCAGCATTAATTAAGTATAATTCATAACTATTCATGATGATAGCCTACTTTGCATCTAAAAAGCAGGCATTCTACTGAGGGCATATTGTGTTTCTTCACTTCCCTGAGATGTATGAAAAAATGTTATGTTCTGCCAGCCATGACCTTAACACACTTGCTTTTTAACTAATGTTGTTTTAACGTTTGACCCTTATGCTCTGTCTTCCCTGGAGTCCTGAATTACTACCAAGTTGAATGCTTCAGCTAAGTGTTTTGAACAGGATTTGTGCTGTACTTGTTCAGTCTGCTTATAGTAGCCAGCCTGTTTTCTGTAAACACTGCTGAAGGTAATTTTGTACTGTTACTAAATAGACATTCCTCTTTACTCCTGAGCAGCCCTCATGGGAAACAACCACAGAAGAGGGTGGAGAGTAAGAGAGAGGTGAATCCTCCAGGTTGCTATATGTCACTCTATCAAAATCTCTCCATAGCTGTGGTTCTCTAGATACTTTCAAAGGCATTCTTCCTTTGGTTATCTTATAAAACAACATTCAGTAATGTGGTGCAGATTTCTGCCTAGGATGCAAGACACTATACATTATGGGCTAATTTACTTTGTTGTCCAGGGCTCCATGCCCTACAGATATATCATAAATGGCTAGTTCACTGGTAAGGAAGGTGCCTTTTCAGAAGGCTATTAAGAAAATGTCAGGAAGGGATAGAACTGTATGGAAGGGATATTAATAACAACAACCAAAAAGCATCACAAAAAAACCCCAACCAGTCTTGAGTGTACACACAAGTGTTTTTTTCAGTGGATATACAAGGCTTTACTGGAATGCTTGGAATTGTTACCTTCTTCTTACATACTACATCAATCAAGGCATAAAGGTCAGGCTACAGGGAAGAATTAGTTTTG
The DNA here is from genome assembly GCA_025331215.1 of Actenoides lindsayi. Lineage (NCBI taxonomy): Eukaryota > Metazoa > Chordata > Aves > Coraciiformes > Alcedinidae > Actenoides > Actenoides lindsayi. The sequence goes on along the minus strand of WTSP01025607.1, from coordinate 115,017 downwards.
GGAATAGTTCTCCTTAGTCCTTAAACTTGTTGAGAAGTCACAAGGCAACCCAGCCTTTTATATTAGAATAAACCTCTGGTTTCTTTGTTTTCCAAGTATCAGGAGTATTAGGAGCAGTTGCACATTGTATGTACATATAAATACACATACCTAAAGCAAAGCTTCGCCACCTCCCCTCCCCTCTCCTCCCCTCCCCTCGCCTCCCCTCCAAATGGCATCTGAAGCTTATTAGCAAAATATCTACATCTCTGATAAATGTCATCAGATCAGGTTATGTGATTATTAACTCCAAATTTCTATTGTGAATATGAGAGATAGTGAATTCTATAAATTACAATAAAGACATAAAATTAAATTAAAGAATTGTAGTACTACAAAGAGTTTGTGTAGTGGGTCTGGCTGAGCTACTTTTCCCCATCCAGGCCTCATGCTGCAGTACTGGGAGCTGGAGGGTGTTGATAACACACCCATGTTATGACTGCCAGTGCTCACACGACACCAGAGGCTGGGGGGCAAGGTGAGGGAGGGGATGCAGCCAACCTGAGCTGACCAGTAGGATATTCCATACCATATGACGTCAGCTCAACTATAAAGGGAGAGGACAGGAGGACGGCGGGGGGCATTCTGCTTTGTCCTCCAAGTGGCTGCTGCGTGTTCCCGGAGCCCTGCTTCCTGGACTCGGCCCGACATCACCTGTAGATGGGAAGTACCAAATAACATCTTATCTGTCATAACTGACGGCTCCTTGCATCTTATTCTCCCCCTGCGTGCCGTGCTGATGGGGGTGGGGGGAGCAATAGAAGGGCTTGGTGGGCACCTGGTGCCATGCCAGGGTCAACCCACCACAGCAACAGTTCCAGAGGCACATCAGTGGTCCATGTCACAGAATCCTAGAATGGTAGGGCTTCGCAGGGACCTCTGGAGGTCATGGCACCAACTTCTTGCTGTCACCCTCAACTCCCAATGCCCTTTCCTCGTGGGACAGCCTTCTCCCTGACATCAAACCAAGAGAAATCATGAAAGGGATTTTTCTGTCTCATTATGTGAGCTTCTTATGGCAAAAACCTAGGGATTAGTAAAAGGAGGTCAGAAATTAAGCTGCATTTCTGGGACACCTTGGCAAAACAGGCAACCTTCAAAAGCAATCACACATGAGAAATACACACACGCCTCAGGGAGCGGCACTGTCTCCACGTTTGGCCTGGCTCAACAGCATCAAGAACAGCCGAGGAGAAATTCACATGCTTGGCAATTACATCTTTGCCTGCTGGGAGAAAAGACCTGGGTAATAACTGAGGAACCTCTCTGCAGAGAGATCAGGATTGGAGAGCTGGAGCACACATTTCCACCAGTCACACTTAGTGGTGTCACACACATGATACTGAGGTTGCTAGACAACGAATGTAGCTGCAGAAGGAACGGTCATGAAAGAGAGGACTCTGATCTCCCTGCCTCTAGGAAGTTCTTCTGTTATTTCTGGTTTGTCACACGTTTACACTTATCTGGTCACATATCTTTTGCTTTCTCCACAAAAGAAAAAAAAAAAAAAAAAAGAAAGCTTCCATTCCAGAGCTACACCCAGCTATTTCTAAGCAGCATATCAGGAAGAAGGATGATGGGCAGGCATCATGGTGTACTTCCCTGTGATGTTGCTCCCCCCATCTCAGTGCCATTTACACACACAGGAGAGAGGCAAAGCAGGGTCAAACCTCTTGCAACTTTCTCTTGGATTATGGGAGTACAAGAGGTTTTGGTCCCTTCCATAGTCACCCTGATGTCAGAGAATAAAGAAAGTCTCTACAAAGGGCTGCGATTTATTTTGCCTCTTACTTGTTTTCTCTTTCTAGACACCATCCCTCAAAAGAGGGCCAAACACTTTCCTGGGCTGACTTGTTTGATTTTTTTTCTGAAGTAACTTAAGCCTGTAAAATAGCAACTCAACCCATACCTATCACTTCACAAATAAACACAGGGGAAGATCACCAGCAAATTACCTAAGAAAAGGAAAAAAAAGAGGAAAAGAAGTTGTAAATTTACCCCATAGTAACATTACGTGTGCGCCAGTACAGTGCAAAGGATGTACATCTCCCAGGAGAGGCCATTTGCACCTCTTCCCAGACTTGTGTCTAAAACATGGGAACACAACAGTTGTCTGTTGCACTGAGTAGGTAACACATTTAAATCCTACTTCTGTGTAGTGCAGCAGGGAAAAAAGCGTACTTTTCTCTCTGGAAATTAGATGGTGCAACAGATGGTGAAGTTCACTGTACATGGTAAGGTCCATTAAAGGAACCCAGGCCACAAAGTGACTCTTCACTACAGCAAGCCTCTTAAAATGCACCTAGGAGTTTTTCCCTAGGGTTTAGGAGACAGTCTCTTGTATCACAATATCTTGTTAAAATTATTATTCTCACTCCTACTGAATGGTTTCTCTTCTGGCACCAGCAACAGTATTCCAGTTTTAACACCCAGAGGCACCAAACTGTATGTAGACATGGCCAGGTACTATCTCGGTCATTACCTGAAAGAGCTTGTAAGTCAAGAAGAAGAAAGAAACATTGCCATCATTGCACGTATCAAAAGCAAAGGCATGTAGAAGTTAATCCTGTTAACATAGCAACGGAAAGCCATAGACAAGCTGGGCCATAAACTCAGATCTCAGAGTGCTTGAGCCAAATGCAAGGAAATTTATCAACCACTAGCCATTTAGCCTTTTCAGTTTCATCTCAAGGCATTGTATTTTGAGAAATAACCTCTTAAAAACTGCCATATCCTCCCTCGAGGAGCCTTTTTTAAATTTTTTTTTTTAATGTCATATGTTCTTTCTGCTCTGGGAGATTACAAAGAGGTACACACAGAGATGTGAAATGACTGGTGGTTACTTCCTGCCATGTTCATTGCTTGGGATAAATAAGAATTCATGTCAGGGAGTGAAAAATAATCATTTCCCTCTGTACATGAATCACCCAATTTAGTGCACCATGTATATCTCCATCCTAAACTGAAAGGGGTATAAATGAGTTTTCAATATTTCTTATGTAGCAGCCATATAAGTTCATAGTGTATCTCAGGGATGATGGACACTAGAAATCAGCATTAATCTTTCCCCTTTCGTCTAGTCATCAGAGCACTCTACTGGTTTCCCCTCATATTGGAAGAGAAAAAGCAATTCTACTCTCCTCTAGAGGGTATATGAATTATACCAGGCATAGCTACTACACAGTGAGTTCAACTCAGTACTCCTTTACTCAGTACTAAAGAATTTTGGGTTGAAACACAAATTCTTTGCTTGCCCTTGCTTCAGCTTCCCCACAAGTCATACATGCTCCTACACAAGGACTGCATACTGCTTCTCATAGCAAATGGCAGGAAAAAACCTACCATAGACCCAGAACCAGATACATTGGCATTTCCAGACACTTTGCCATCCACAGCACCAATTCCTGGGGCACAAGCATTGGTGCCTTATTTTGCCACCTCCTCAGAAACAGAGCCAATGAAGATGGGCTATGCAAACCAAGTCCACGTAGAATTACAGAACTGACATTTGTGATGCACACATTTCCTGCAAAGTGCCTGAACATGAGCTTAACAGGCCACAGACAGATGTGCCTGATTATTTGTGAGACAACTACTGGAGGCACATGCACAAAATGGAGTAATACACAAAAAGAACATCCGTGTATGCTAACTCCAAACATCTCAAAGATTCAAGTGCCAAATACACAACCAACACTTCTGACTGCACAAAGACAGACCTTACAGGCATGTAAACATGTCAAATGGTCACAAAGCACATATTTAGTGCAACAGAACAGAGTCTTTTCCGATAGAAAACATTTTCTGTGTGGTTATGGCATCACGATTCCCCACAAAGGGGGATTGGGAAAAGGAGGTAAGACCCACGGGTTGAAATAAAATGGATTGGCAAAACTAATACCAATATAAAGTAAACAAAGTTATACTCAGCCCAGCGAACGCACAGTGGTCACAATAAATGGGAATGCAGTCCACAGGGTCAGGAGGCATCCGAGGAAGAAGAGGATGAGGATCAGTAGAAGCCCAAACAGAATTAACTCCTGTCCTCAGCAAACTTCCCCCTTCATACTGAGCAGGATATTTCTGGGATGGCTCACACTTGGAGCCAGCTCGGGGCAGCTTCCCTGGTTGACTCCAAACTGCTCACAGCCTGCAGACCATGGCTGGCCTAGGAACCTATTCCAGCAAAACCAGAACACCTGTTGAATGAGTTTTCAAACTAAAGAAGTAGAAAGGTTTGTGATTTAAAATGGATGAATATATAGCACTGATGTATACTTCTATACCAGCAGTACAGCAGCTTAAACCAGTATTACACTGTATGCTATTAAGTTACTCTCAGGGATCTTTCAGAAAGTATCTAAAAACTAATCTTTTGCTCAGAATGGTGCTGAGCTAGCTGGGATTTCTACAATTGCAGTAGTTCTCTATGAATTTCCCTTGCATGAACCTGTTTAGACTGCCTTGGGACACACAGAAACTTCTAGTTCTCTTGACTTCTGCATGAAAAAGAAATTAATTTTATTGTCTTGGTTATGGCTCCTATGACCACCAGTTCACAGCCTCTTGTTCCAAGTCAGGAAGAGATAATGAATAGCAGTCTTCTCTGCCCTCTCCATGCTCTTCCATGCTTCAGAGACCTTTGCTACAACTCCTTTCCCCAAACTCATCTCTCTCCCAGAAGAAACCCACTTTATTGAGTCACTTGTAATTTGGAAGCCACTAGAGATATTTGATCATCATTCTTGCCCTCCCCTAAACTTTTGCACTCCTGCTCAGTTCTCTTTGGGAAGAGGGGCAAAGCATTTAAGCCACAAGTGAGCCATGGATTTATGCTGAGTCACAATAACAATGCTCTCGGTTTTAGTCTCTGCTCCTTTCCTCATATTTCCAAAAATTTGAATTGCTTTTTGACTGATACCAAACACTGAGTTCATGCTTGCTTGGAAAGATGAGTCAGAACCCCAAGATTTCACTCCTGGGTGATGATGGGATCTCACGACCCATCTTTTTATATGCAAAATTAGAATTGTTTTTCCCATGTGCACAACTACATATTTATCAGTTCTGAGTTTCAGCTGCTTCTTATTTAATAAGTGTTCTGGTTTGTATGAGATCTCCATTACGATCTTCCAGAGTATTCTTATTTACTACTCTAATTGTTTCTTTGTATTTAAAAGAAGCGTAATTTGTTTTTTGATAATAATTGCGCTGGCAGTTTCCACAATACATTATTAACATGCTTTTTAATTCAATTAGGGGATAAGAAGCAACACTTTGTATTTTGAATTAGAATATTTCAGCTGTCGGGAAACAGAAACATCCTTAAAGATAAGTTCCCAAAGTTATAAACATTGCTAATGTTGTCTTCATGATCAGAGATAAGAAAATTCCACATGCATTTTGTCATTGCGTTTTATTTTGGAGACCTGATAGAAATTTTCTGAGACTCTCTTTAGGCATGGCTGCCTGGAAGGAAAATAATAATAATAATAATAATGCATACTGTTCTTGGGCTATACAGACACTGAGAAAATAGCTAAAGAGGTTTTAGATAGAAAACAGAGTGGGCAAAATTTCAACCACCACCAAGATAATTATTGAGTTATTGTTTTTTGAAATCTGTATTTGTTAGTTGTGAACTAAAGCTTCTGGTGTTAATACTCACATTAAGCATATTAAAAACATATATTACATTATTTAAAGGGATTGAGACATTAATCCAACCCTATCTCTACATCATCTTCCAAAAGCACAATATGAAGTTAAAAAGAAGTTTCTCCATTTACCTCAGTTGAGCCACTATTCCACTTGAGGCTGAAAAGTCTGGAAATGTCAATCTGCAGAAAAAGCTGAGAAAACCGCTTTTTATTAAATGCAAGTAAAACTGCAATTGCAAGAAACTTCCTCTTCTATGCGCATACTCATGCCCCAAGGAGACATTCCACCAGGCATTCCTGGACACTGCACTTCTCTTCAAACCTTCTTTTGACAAGGAAACCAGAGACATATCTACACCTGAAACTGAATCACAAGGGTCCAGCTGCTGTGTAGAAGATGACAATAAACTCTGTAAGACAGCTTTTCGATTCACTCCGTGCTTGTAAATGGGCAAATAGAATAATGGCACCACAAACTAGTGTCCAGTAAAGGAAAAGAAAAAGAATATTTGATTTCAAGAACCAAAGGAATCTTGCTCAGCTTGATTAAGCTATCTGGGTAAACAGAAGCGGTGGTTATAAATAAAGCTTACATTAGTATCTTTTTCTAAAGAGCTCAATGAAAGCATTTTAAGTTAACACAGGTCTATCACACATATACCAGCTGCATTCCCAGGTAGTTATGGAGGTAACTGATATCAGGCACTGTAATTCGGAATTTATGCTGATATTTTATATGAAATTTGTTTTAACAGGAAGCAAGATCATTTTTAAAAAAGCTATTTATTTTGCTGAACGTTAAACCTCAGAGAGGAATTCATTACCATCAACCTTCAGAAGAGCTGTGGAGATCAGTCTTGCTGAGGTGCCGCTGTTATCTCTAGAGTGTAGGAAAAGGCTTTGCTCATTGCTGGGGAAGAGCCTGCTACAGACTCTCACTAGGAAAGCAGGCTTTGGAGTTCTTACTGGAGGGATCATACTCAGCCCTGCATAAGCTCTTTTTACTTGTAGTCAGGAAAACTAGCAACAAGAATCTATAAGAAAAATATCCTCCCTTAAACAAAAGGCCAGGTATAGCCTTATATGTCTGTGTAAGCAGGTATGGGCCTTCACACATCAGTTCCTGGGCTCCAAAATGAGGGTGAGGAAGCTGCAACCCATGTTTTCCTTTATTGCTACATTCAGCTGAGCTATATTGAAATGTGGTAGATCACCTCCAGATGCTTTGCTCACTTTTAAGTAATAGAAGATGATACTTTTCCTCAGAGCAAGTTTATCTGTAGTCAGATGAGGTCATTCTGTCCTTTGTTAGGCTTTAATTTTACATCTAAACTAGTTCATAGGTTTGTGTGCATCCTAAAGCACCTTTTGGCCACCAGTGAAAACCCTCAACTGGTCCCTTGAGCCAAAAGGGCTTCAGATAGTGGTAATTTCTCCATAATGAGTAATTTCTTAAGGTGGAGTTTTTCATCCTATCATGTCCTGCCATAAGACAGTTGGGAAAGCCCTTCTCAGCCTCTTTTAAAAAGATATAGCAATAACCTCACCTAGGTAGAGCCAGGCTCCGAGGCTGAGGAGTATGGGGAGCCCAGGGCCAGCCACGACTGCTGGTGGACACATGGGCTTCATCTTATGGCCTTCTGGGATCCAACCTGCCAAAATTCTTGTGACAGCTGGAGTAATAAAGTAGTGCTTCAGCAAGAAAGTAGAGCTGTGCCCTGCGTTGAGATCGCTCACTTTGCTTCCAGCTTGGGAAAAGAGACTTATCAGCTGACCCTTAAAGAAAGGCTACAAGCCTGAGAGGTTTAACCATCTATCTGGCCTACTTGCTTACAAGATTTTAGGGTCATTTCACACAATTCCTCTGTCAGCGCAGTAAATCCCACACAGAACGGCAGATGACATTTTAAATACTCCAGAGCAGTAGCAGGCAAACTTTATGTGCATTATGAAATTTTACTTCCTTTCCTGATGAACATTTTCCTAATGATGTGTTTGCAATGTAGCTACAGCTTTATTTTACCAGGACAATCGAGCCTGGATTCCCCAGGCAGTGATACACTGCAACAAAGAAAGGCTCCAACAGACCTCTCTGCTCCCTAGGTGCGCTTTATAAATGATCTGTCACAGAGAATGAGATGTAGCCCCTTTTTAGATACACTCATATGTTCCTTTATCTCTTCTCAAGATGTGTTTTAAAGAGTTGAAGAAAGCATAAAGATGTTTGAGTCACATTATCATCCTGTGTTGTTTTGTAGCACATTGTGCACAGGGCTCCACGAATAGGATAGAACTGGAAGGTCTGGTCTCTTTACTGGCCTCCCACAGCACTAAGGGAAATCAAAAGAAAGCTTAGCAAAGCTCAGAAAAAAAAAAAAAAAAATATTGTTTCCATCAGAACATCCTTCTAAATTAAGAACATTTTAATTCAATTTTAATGCTGGAAGAACAAGGTCTGAATTGTTCACATCTGCCCATTAAAGTAAATAAGAAGTTCTTCTAGGGGAAGATGCAGAGTGACTGTCCTTCCTGTGCTTCAACTCATTCATCACACACCTGTCAAAGCTGGGAAGGAGCAAGGCGAGCAGGGACCAGCAGCAGTTCCTTCCCCAGGAGCCTTAGCCCGGGCCTGCGGCAGCAGCCCAGTGGCAGCAGCCCTGCACGGGCATAGCAGCGAGCGGTCCGGGAGAGGCCGTACCATGCTGCACATGTGGGGATGCTGCCTAACATCCACCACTGGAGTTTGGGACACACTGTTTCATGCACCAGTATGGTACACGGGTCCTCAGGGTGCTGCTGAGCTGAGCCAGAGCACCCCTCACTGTAGCTCTTTGCCCCCTGATGGACATGTCACACAGAGCTGTTTGGACAGCTCTGCATATGGGGCCTCTGGCTTAAAACACTAAATGCTGAGGTGTTTGTCTGTTCAAGATCCTTCCTTCACTCTTTTTCACTTGCCTGCACAGAGGAAAGATATTTATGAGCAGGTAATTAAAGTTACTTGATGAAATCTACCTTAGGAGGGCAGGAGATTCTCTGTTAAGACAGTAAAAATGCTATGGCTCTGTGTCCACGACCCTTACTCTGAACATACGGTCCTGGAGAGATTGCTATCGCCTGTGCATCCTTCACACTTCAAATTCCTTTTTTAGAACCTTTGCAGCTAAAGGTAAAAGGAAGTAAATGAAAAATGTATAGAATGCTTAAGAAGCCAAAAGTTACTTTCTGCAGGCTCATGCGTATCTTCGGTAAGACTTCTTTCTTCCGACAAACACGCCCAATTGCAATTACAAAAATTCCCAGGCATAGAGACAAGGGTATTACGTCAGCCAGATTTCATTATCTTTTGTCCCTCTGTCATAAGGATGGGCAATGTTTTCATCTTACTGATGGGAGGAAAGTGAGACTGGTGCATGACTGTAACCACAACAGTCATTTTAGTCCTTTCCTTGTCTCCAGTTCACTGCCTCTCAAGATATGATGTTAGTCCTTTGGTCACTCAGCCTACTTAGTCAGATTTCTTCTCCTCACTTTTTGTGCTGTCACGTGTATATGTCAGACATACATTCCTCACAAACCCATTGAGCTGCTCAGTCAGGCAAGGAAGAGAAATGCCAGAACTCTTTGGGGAGATTTTGGGGATGGGTGAGAAAAGGTCACGGGCACAGCAGAGGATCAGCAAAGAGCAGAGGATCAGTGTGGAGTTTGTGCCATCAGCCCACAATCAAATGCTTTGTCTGAGCACTGATTTGTCATATGTAAAGCCTCCTAAACTAATGGCATCTCTCAAAAAAGACAGGAGAATCTGTGATTCTAAACATAATGTGACTGTGCCTTTTTTTGGTATTAAAATAATTTCTGTTTATGGCCATCCTCATCTCATCTGCTTTCTTCACCATTCAGGTGCTTGTGAAAAATCAGCACTCAACAACAAAATCTGTTTTTTGACCCTATGACACAACATTATGATTGCTGTAGAGGCATTCTATAAAAACTTGCTTAGCTACAATAATTTTTTAAAAAAAGCTCTTCTGAGCTAAAGAGAATGAAAAGTCAATACATATTTGAATAGCAAGTTATTCAGTCCATGTTTAATTTCACATTTAAACTGATATGTATTATTATATATTTGGTTTATTCAAAATTTCTGCAGCAAAATAATTAGTAACAATAATCAAACTGAATATCAACTTAGTGTTTCATTTTTTATGCAACTCAGATGCATCAAACACATTTAAAACTGTTACATAGGTATATACTTTTGGTTCAGAATTATTTGATTTTCTGTTTATCTTACTGTAAACTCTATGCCAGGTCATCAAACTGTGTTTTAATGTCTAAGAAAATATATTCATATAGAAGATTTCCTCCTGGGAGGTTAGATAATATGAACTTATATTTTTCAAAGATATTAATTTCTTTTGTATAGCACAGTAAACTGTAAAATAAAATGTTATCCTGATATTAAAAATACTATGGACTTCTACTCCTACACACACCAGGTAACAGAACGTGCAGATCTTTCTCGATACTCAGAAGAGCCACGCACACCTGCTCTAGTAATGGGTATGGCAAAGAAACACTAGCTATACGTTAATGCAGCTATGTTAATTAGTTTGCCAGGCACTAGGCAGAGCTGGCTTCATGGCCATGAACTTAGAGGATGTGAAGGAAAAAGAAAACGAATTAAATGGTTTTCAGCAAGAACACGTAAGCTTGGAAAGTGTTAACTATGCCATCTTCTTTTTAAGTTCTGCCGTCAGGGAAAAAGGAAAAGGTAAAAGAGGATCAATTCCACATAGGAGGGAAGTGACAGACAGAGTTGTGCATAGAAAGGAAGCAGACTTCTTATAATTTTTAGCAAATTTTGCGAGTAGAAGATGAAGGAAACAACAGAAACATTTTCACACCACAAGCATGTGCCAATTCTGCCTTCCAACATTTGGAAGTCAAGCTGCACCTTCATAAAGTCCATTTAGGAACTTGCTTCATTTCACTTCTGTTTAAAGCTAGTTTATAAAAACTTAATGCAATTAAAAAAAATATTAACACCACAATAGTATTAAGGGACAAAAAATCCCAGAAAAATAACAGTCAAAAACTGTAGCCAGCGGCAGCCAGGAAGAAGTTAGCTGGTCTCCAGAAAGAGGACAGGGACAGAGAAACTAATCCCAGTGACACATCCATGGAAGCCATGCCAACTGGCTCATTTTGGCCTGAGACCCCTGGAGGGTCCTGCCCTGCTAAGAACGTACAGGGTCCCACAGGCTGGCAGGGAAGGCAGAGCCTGTCCCCACAGCCATCTCCTGTGGGATGAATCTGGGTCTCCTCACTGCTGGGGGTAAAAAAATAAAGCAGGGCTGTCACCCACACTTCACCCCACCACTGCCTCTGTTTCGCACCACTGCAGTGGCTGCAGATATTTGGAGCCAGTTATCTAAGCAAAAAAAGGGGATGCTGAGGCTTTTCCAGGCCTTTTGCTGCCAGCTTCAGACCATCCTGACTACTTTTTCCTCTTAAAGGAAGTGATGGAGCTCCCATCTTCCTTTCCAAATTTGACCATCCTGACGTTCTTCTGTGAGAGATATTTCTACCAAAAACAAACTTCTTTTTCCAGCTGCTGGTTTTTTGCTCATCAAAAACAGATGAAACATGTAACCAGCAGTTCAAATGTATTTCTTCATTGAAAAGTTTGTCTGTGAACAGAGTGTGATTTGGTGAAAGAACTCATGCAAGGTGTAGCAAAAAAACCCTAAAAATCCTCCCAATAAATTATATTGAAGTGGGAGATCAGTTTGGGAGTATGTGTCTTGGAAACTATAGCAGTCAGTGAATGGATCCTACCTATTTCATGAAGAAACAAAACAAGAGGTATTAAAAACAATTACAGTAACAAGAATACTTTGAATTTGCCATTTTAAAAAGATCAAATTACAGAACAAAACTCAAGCAAGGCTCTGATAATGTCTATTAGCCCTTTGCACATCTCCAGGAATGCAAGATTTTGCTGGAAGACCAACCCTGCCCTTTGATAGTGACTCATTACAATTTGCTGCAAAGTTCTGCTGCAAGAGTATGTTGCTATAACATGACCTTCGTCCTGTTAAATAATGCCAAGACTGAAATAATGTGCTTGTTCAAACTTCTAAAATAATCAAATACAAGCACATTTTCCTAATTCTGGTATTATTTTACAAGAGAGAGAGCTCATGTAACCAAGAACTTCACCACAATAGTGCTCTGTGATATATTGTATTTCAGCCTCATTATTAGAGGAGCAGGAACCTGCAAAGCAAATTCTGACATTTACAAAACAAATTCCTAATCAAATACCTGAAATGTCCTGGAAAACAAATTCAACTGTTTTCTACAAGATGATAGTTGACACACCTCCCCTCCCGACTTGTTCTATCTAAGGTTTTTGTCAGTTCTATTATTAAATATCATCAATGCATCAGCTCACAGCCACGCTGTGAAAGCTTTGAGCTCAAAAGCCCTTTTTTTCTGACATGATTTTTCTGGACTCTGTTCAGGTGCTTTGATTTATGTCATCTGAAATGAAATCTCCATCAGGACTAGTCCAAGCAACAACCTACTTCCTGCTAATATGGCTTTTCCGATCCAGTGAGTTAGCAACCCAAATGCACAGTGAAAAAACAAACGAACAAAGCTTGTTTGTTTAAAAAAGAAGTCGCTGTGAAAAATGTAATCTTTTAAATTTCCCCAGTTATATGGGATCCTGGTCACTAGAAAAGATTTAAACTTTCTCAAAACTCTTTGCTCTTTAGAATTGTTGAAAGACAAAATTAAAACTGATCTTTCCACCTTGCTTCCCATGACCCATGACTTCCCTTTCTCCCAGCAGCACTATTTGAAGAGTAAGGCTGTCTTCAGCAAGACACATTCTAGGCCGTTGTCTCAGGTTAGCAGAAACTTACCCCACCAGCATATCCAAAGATTTAAATAGAAATTTCCATGAAGTAGGTCGTTATTTCTTTCATGTAGGAATACCAAAATGTAGCTCACTGAAATTTTCTCAAGATTACCTTCAAGTAAGATTCTAAAATGAGCCCAAATAAGCATTGCCCGTCTGGGCCTAAATCGCATTTGGTAATAGCACTCCTGCAATCAGCTTGTTGAGCACAATGCCTTACAGAAACAGGTAACTTTTTGTCTGTTTTAAACTGCTTCATAGACATGGCTTACCTCATACATTCTCCAGCACATGGTTTCATCTTTCTCTGGGCAGCAAAGTATAACTTTTCACATTCTTTTCCTCTGGCATCTTCTTAAACAAGCCAGCTCAGTAAGTGATGCCTGTAATCCAAATGACACGTATCTGCTCTGAGCACTGAAATGAGGTAAAAATTTGCCTAAAAATGCTTTTGATGGGTCTGTTTGGTTCATGCAATTAGTCGGCTGAAATTTTGAAGTATGATAATTACAAGTCTCTCTCAAAGCAACGTAAACTGACATTTTAGCTGAGGATCCTGGAACCAGGGTTCATGATCTACTTCCCCTTGACCATGAGCTTGGGTAGGGATGTGAAGAGTTGTTTCAGTCAGTCTGTTCAGTTTCTGTGCACTTGGCACAATACTGGTTCTGTATGATTAATAACAGCATGCTGAAGTACAGGAGAAATAAAACAACAAGCCTTTTGAAATATCAGAGAACATTTCTAGCCTGCAGCAGAGGCCAGTGTCAGGCAGAGGATTTCCATGTACTTTCTGCAGTTTTCAGTCCCCCGCCACATTTCTTCCTGCATCTGGAAAACTCCCTGCAGATTCCGTACCTTTTTCTCACCCAACACATTGCTCAGGAGCAAGACAGAACTCAACTTCACTCAGCTTTTAGCCATAACCACCTCTTTCTTCTGAGTACTTGCTCTAGTCCAGAGGCAAAACAGTATACATTGCTGGATGCATCCCAACATCTAATTAGCTTAAAATGCACATTTATCATTTATTCCGTTCAGTTTTCTTTATATTTGCATCAACAGAGTGTTCAAGCAGCTACTATACACATATTAAAAAGCATATCATTGCAATGACACTAGGCCAAGGCTGTGCTACCAAACCATGGCTCTAGCAAGTATGTGCAACATTTCCCTCCTATTTGTGCTTAAGTTAGAATTTGGTAGTAGGCATAAGTAAGAGGAGAAAAAGTATCTCAGTTATTTGACACTCAAAGTCCCGTGCACGCTTGCCATGAAAGCCATTCTGATGCCCGTTTAGAGATAACTTTTTAGAGGTAATTATTCCACACTGCCACATTATTCCTCCCTTAGGACTCTTCAAAATGCAAGTGTTGCTTCTCTTGATTCCAACCCTTGGGCTTCAGGAGATGTTGTGTCTACAGAAATGAGCTGTGGTCTGTGTGCTGGAGGCTGTGAGTAGAAGGCCCATTAGTTCCTAGGACACCATTTCACAGTGTTTCTGGTGTCAACAAACAGAAAAGCAGGATACTGCCTGGTTGTCTTTCTACCAATCTCTACCAATGATATGTGGGAACTCATGCAGAATGATCAACTGGTATTTCCTTTGACAGAGCACTGACAAGTTATTGATCTTCTTCTACCTCCAACCTGCTTGTAGCTCTCCAAAAAAATAATGTATGAGAAGGTAAAGTGAATAAAAACAGCCAGAGGCAGATTCTCCTCAGCAGCTGGAAAAAGCTAAAGATGATAGGATTGAAATCCCCGGCAGCCAGAGAAGAGGGATGTGGGGGGGTCAGGTGGAGATACAGAGGGAAAGCCAGGCAGTGCTGAGACCTGTGCAGCAAGGAGGAACATGGGTGGAGGAGGGTAGTCAGCACAGGGGGTTGACCAAGTTGGGCAGGGGGAAGAATCTAAATCTGAAGACAGGGAAAACTGAAGTCATTGCTACTTCATCAAATCACAACCTTGGGAAAGCTGAGAGCGGTGTTACGCCTAAATTCATCTGGCAAAAGGGATGGAGCAATATGCTAGATGGTTAGAGAAGATGGCACAGAAGACAGATAGTAGGGAGCAGAAGAGATTTCCAAAAAAGGGCTGCTGTTCTGTGCAAGCCGGAGGCAGAGAGATATAGAAGAACTGTGGATTTGGATCATAATGGAGATTTGGAAATAATGCAGCAGTAGGTTAAATCTGCCAGACACATTATAGAAGCATTCACCAAAGGACACTTGTACAGATTGGCTGACTTTTGAGTAGTCACCCTTATGTCACCCTTAGCTGGTACGATGGATGTTTTGAACTTCCAGTCTCAATAACTGGCTAAGCATTTCCAGATTTGGTCATTAAAGCAGATCATGCTTCTTAGCTTCTCAAATGCTATTACATTAAGTGGATTATGAGGGAAATAAATATGGAAGCATTTCTGCAGACATAAATATCTCAAAAATGTGCAGATAGGCTTTTGAAAAATTTGCAGCTTGCCTTAATGCAAATGCGCTGTGTGATGCCATTGACATCGCACATTGTAAGGGGTACAAAAATAATACTAATACGAAGGCAACGTCAATATTATCCTCATCAAGACAAATCCTCAAAGGCGCTAAGTTTTCCCTGGACACTAATCCAGATGTGACTCAGTTTCTAGTTAAGACAGCTGGTGTTTCTTCTCATTTTGTGATAACCTGTCTTTACAGCGACAGAGAGTTTTTGATTACTATATGGTTGGTGTGTAATGCTCGTTGAATAAGTACACTTTGTAATTATTACACCTGCTGTCAATATGCACTGTATCTGTGTGGCCTGTTCATAAAGCTTTCTGGGTCACATGTGCCTCAGCAATGGAAAAATCCTTGGTCATTTTAGCTAGGAGAAATGAGCTGTTTGTCACAGAAAAAATACATTCATGAACTCTGTAAGACAACCTTGGTAATTATGCAGCTTCTCCAGCAAAGCACTAACAGCCCAAACCCCAACTGAGCAGCAACTATGTAAGTGAAAACAGTAGCTCCACTAGTCAGGAGCAGATTTGTAACTACTAATAAAAGCCAGATATTATCTAGTTACAAGTTCTGAACCAACAGACAGCAAACCCTCCAGAAAAAAAAAAAAAGTATGCTATTAACAGATAAATTCTAGCAGAAAGTCTGTCTGAAACAAATAAGGAAGAATGGAGAAGTATTTTTTCATCATTGTTTTCCATAAATACCTTAAATATACCATCTTGTTTCTAGGTGTCATTTCCAGGGGAAGAGATGTATGTTATTTCAAACTTATTTTGTGAGTTAGACAACAGGGAAAAAAAATTGCAATAAGTAAACTCACTCAAATTCATAATTGAAGCTTTTCAAAAGCATGACTAAAAGCAAGTTACAGCATTTTCTCTGACTGGAGACTGATGGAAGGTTATGAAACACCATAAGCTAAATTGGGGAAAGTCCATGAGATTTGCTGCAGGCTTTGTTTCCCCATTCATTGTGCTGTCACGGAAAGTGCTAAAGCTTCCTTCAACACAATGAGTAAGCAGAAGAAGAACAAAGGATTCAAGATTAATAACCAGATAGTTTATTGTATTTTTGTGATTCAGGAGCATCTTAATGTCTAAAAAGGGGTTGTTCCATTGTTTAGCGTGGCCTGAAAAACTGGCGAGAGGGCTTTTATTGTGGAAATTTCCATATGTTGTTTAGTCTGCCCTTTTCAGGAATTCATTTGCTGCTTACACTCATTTCTGTTTCAATCATTCATTCATATACTACAGAGTGTTATCATTCTCTCCCCACCCTCCAAGGATTGTCATATATCACTAATGCAATCAATACTTCCCTCTAAGGGGACAAACTCTGCCTCAGACTTCCTATTGTTTTGTGGTTGATTTGATTTTATCTCAAACTACAGCCATATCAAGCAATATTTTGTTGTCTGTTTGACAGGTCTATTGCTGGGATCTTTCTTCCCTCCTCATTGTTTGGACTGGGCTTATATTAGACCACTATTTATTTTCATTTCCTAATTAGTGTTCGGCTGACCCAGAGTCATGTTACAGATGTGACAAGAGTTATATTCCTTTTTTCCTCATCCAGGCCGTAAACAATTTAAAGTGATAGTACTGGTGCCAATCAAAGACACCATTGATAATATTTTAGCAATGAATATTCATAACAAACTTACTGCATAACCTGGCTTCAGATGTAATTAAATTGGCTTAACTTTTAACATTCGATTCGACCTGTTTATACTGAATACTTTCTGTCAGTTGAGTTTCTAAATAAGAGACAATCAACTGAACTGAAGCCCCACTAAAATTCTAAGCTTTTGCATTAAAAATGGGAACACCCCAATTAGGCACAGGACTTAATAAAGAAACCCAACATGTTTCATTCTGAAGCCCATACTCACATTTTAAGAAAATTAATTGGGATGCTAACAGTGCTGGAGAATGAGGCAGCTCTTCCGAAGCATCTTGAGAGACAATAAACTGTAGTTTCTTGTTCATGAGCACACAGTCATTCTCATTCAGTAAGGCAGAGCTTTCCCTAGATTGTGTGAAGAGGAAAAATCATAATAAAGCTAATTTTATTTTAAACTTACTTATTTCATCTTGATATGCTTGTGACTCTTCTTGTCTCCTAACAGAACAGCCCTTTGTAGCAAACAACATGCTGCAATCATACAAATTCAGAGAATTTAGGAGACTCTTCAGCTATTCAAGAGAGAGATAATACCCTGTTCTCTTTACTTTCTAAAATATACCAGGCCTAAATACTCCAGATGTTCACAACAAGAGATGTTTTGACTCAAGACTTTCAGGACAGATTTGTATTGTTTACAATCTGAAAAGAATAATACCACATTTGAGGAAGATGTTGTTCATCTGTGTTTGATGGCATTGAGATACAGTGACAAAAGTAAGTCTTACTTGTCTGACTTAAATTTTCACAGTTCTTTTTCAGATTACATAGTCATTAATGCATCTTTATGATGTTATGGTCTCTCTAATCTGCCCTGTTTTTTCCTGAAGGGAATGAGATTATTTTTTTTGTGATTACTGCCCAGGAGAAATAAAAAGGTTTGAAATACACTTCGTTGTACTCATCTGTGAAGAAGGAAAGGAATTATTTTAAATAAGGATTAGCAAGTTAGGAACACTCTTGATCATCAGACCTATCTTACAACTACCCTATACCTTCTTGGTCTTTAGAGGGAAGTTATATACATATACCTCCAAAGCTGTGACTAAATTTTGCATCCAAGGTATAACTTACAGTAAACTTTAAGACAAATATGATCATTTTCAGAAGTAAGAAAGTCCCATCAAATACACTTTTCAAAGTAATATTTCAAGCCTAGCATCCTGAGGAGATACTTCATATTGAAAGATATGCCTTAGGTTAAAACGGTCACAGCAAAAATGCTTGTATTTCATTTTGCAAAATGTAACTAAAAAAGAACAAAAAAAAAAATCTGAATTCTGTTTCACAGTGGTTTTGACAGATGTAAAGATCTGCATGAGATAAATTTACCCACTAACTCCACGGTTGCTTACACCAAGTGCAGTAAGCCAGGGAGATCTTTAAGAATACAAACACTGATGTAGATCAATATTTTACCTCATCTAATGACATCTCATTTTCAATTAAAAAAACCCCAAACATATTTAGCAGTATCATAATACACAAATTCCTTATTTGGAAAAGGATGCAGGGAGGCATAAATTAAACACTGCCCAATGAAAGTGATCAAAACCATTCCTGTATTGCAATCAGATTTGACTTCATATTTCAGTTGAAAATTTTGTATGCTTTTTAGTGGAAAGGACATAAGAAAATGGGATAAGAAGAGACTGGAAAGAAAACATTTGGCTTCTAAAATTCAAGATGTTCCAAAGGCATTTCAACTTTTCATTGTAAAATTTCTGTTTTCCATTGAAATTATTAAAAAGGGATACCATAATAAATAGATGAATAATTTTCTTTCAGGTCAGATAAGTCTGTCTAAAGGCAGCTATGTTACAATTTATTGTTTCTGCAATTTTACCGACAATGGACTTCACACACCAGAACACATGACAAAGGATGAAGAACTTTATCACTGCATATCCAAATATAGTTTGGCTGTAAAACCCAGGATTTGCCTCCCTGCTTGCATGAACCCCTGTACACATACTCAGCATCTAAAGGATCTTGAACCATGGATGAAAAGCCTACAAAAGCCCTAGCTTAGCACAGAAATGTAGCCAAGTGCTGGGATGGGTTCATTCTGCACAGGTCTTCAGTGCAGGTCAGGAGAGCCATTGTCCATGGATTTGGGCTAGTTCTTATTTGGTATCTCATTCCTGCCCTCCAATGCCTGCAGTTAGGGACTTCTCTGATTCCAGCAGGGCTCTTCCCAAGGTGCAAGAAATAGGGTGCTGTCAGCTTTCAGATGCATAGACCACCAAGGTAAAAGACCAGAGAAGAGTGAGAATGTATTTAAAATTCATGCAATTTGAGCCAGTTAATCTAGAATGCATTATCTAATAGAAAAAAAAAATCCATCATTTGCCGTCAAAAATTAAGGAACAAGCATATAGCAAGAAATAGAGTAAAATTGTCTGGTGACCTAAACAAAGCTTGTTTTGTTTTAAATTACAGTAATAAAAATGTCACAGGTGAGTGAGATATAATTTTTGTCCACAATTTTGAGCTCAGTCAGTTCAACCAAAAAGTAAGACGTCTGTTCTATTACTGTTATTTCCATCTTTAAACAATGCTGTCCCTTTATCAATCAGCCAGAGCAGAGGAAAAAAATTTAGTAGTAACATTTTTTTCTTTTTTTTGTCAGAATCTGTTAGCTTTATGATCACATCAGATCCTGCCATTTAGGATCTGGGGTTTTTTTAATACATATTTAGTACATGTGTTTGATGCTTTTGTGTGAAACTGTTTTCATTTTGTGCTGTCTAGTATGATATCTGGAGTCATGCATCAGTTGCTGTTGTGAATAAAGATTTACTGGGGAATGCTCAAATACGGAAAGGCTGTCATGTTGCAGTGACAAATCTAATGTGTGAAGCAATCATGCTCCTGTAAAAATAGAGATTTATGTAGATATAATATCTTTATTTACAGCAATTATATTGAAAGCTATTTCAGGACAGCTGCTATCCAAAGAGCATTTTCCTGTTCTCTCACTTCAAGGGAGTGCACTTTTATTTAAAAGAATCTTACTTCATTTTTTTTAAATGTATTTTAATTTTTATCTCAAATACACATGAATACACACACTGAGTCATATTCAGAGTAAGTTCCGCCCAACTTTCCCTGCCTTACTAACCAAGAAACCCAGGTGGACATCCAGGTGTTTCTGTTAATAGTCTTGAACCTCTTGTGCCAAACCAGCTGGAAACATAAAGGAGAGCTGGCCTGTACTGAGGCTGCCTAAAGAACACCCAAAGGTGTGGTAAGTAGTTTAGGCAAGATTAGATCGGTGGTAATCAGTCTGTTAACTCCTTTGCTGCCTGGATTAGGTTTAAAAGAACAACTCATTTCCAACGTAAACAAGTCTGACTGTTGCAGATGTGATCATTATTCTTTAGCGATTTACAAGAAACCATACCGATGGATAGCAGTTTGAATATATCCTGATATAAAAGTTGTGTGAGTTTTATATTGTCAAGATGAATAGCTATTTTAATAATTGGGCCATATGTGCTGAACTACAGGAGTATCTGATTGCACAGCTCATCAGGACCTTCCATTTCTGAATGCAGACATCCGAAGTGCACTGATTCACAAGAGGATGCAACTACACTAAACATCAGCTGATGTTTCTAAAGAAGCAACTTGGTATTCTTTCCTTAAGATGCAAGAGATTTTTACATGGGGATTATATCTAGCAAGGGAAATATGCCAGAACAAAAAAAAGCCTATCCACTTCAACCTATTCTTTATCATCCAGCATTTCTCTCAGCCTATTTATGGGCTCTTGTTTATAGAAGATTGTTTTCCCTCATAGAAGATTGTTTTCCCTCAAATGAAGAAGACCTCTTTTCAAGCATTTGGTTCTTATTTGTGTCATACCTTCAGCTTTTTTGTTCTGTTAAACTGTACCTTTTAGCCTCCAGGTTGCACAAATTTTCGTGTGTTCAATTAAATAAAACAATTTAAGTTATTACTTGGGGATTACACAGTTTCGAGACCACAATGTTGCTGTTGTGACTTACCTTGGGAAATATTAGCATTTTCGTACATTCAGTGCAGCAACGGAGAACTGTGTTCATGAGAGAGCTACTCTTACAATGGTCACTCAGGCTTTCAAGCTGATGTTACTGCTCTGCTGGGTCTGAACCTTTGAAATCAAAACATATTTAGCACCGTCCAGATCCAATTGTGTAAAATACGAAAATAAAATCTGTGCTGCGCTCAGCCATAATATGGCTGCAAAAACTCTCAGAAGAGAATAGATAGAAAAGGAATAAAAGAAAAGGAAAAAAAAAAAAAAGAGGAGGAAAAGAAATAATGCCTGAAATGGGTTTTACTGGCCATTAAACTTGAGGTTTGCTGTTTAGACATCCAGATCCTCATGGATGAGTGATAGAGCTTCTCTACAGCCTGTGGCTACAGCTGCTAATAGACACCCAGCACACCTCTAAATTTAAAAGGCTTTGCAATAATCCCATGAGGATCCCTCATCTCCTATCTCAGGAATTTTCTCTGTCTCCTGTTGCATTTTCCTTTGCTATAATGTCTATTTTAAAATCAAGCAACACTGCTTGTGTTTAAGTGGATTGATCCTCTGGGTAGCATGTGCAATAAATCCCTGAGAACCCATAGGATTATTTTAGCAACTTTGTTAAAGAGAGCTGACCAAAAAATAATCATAATAAATCAATAGATTAAGATGTACAGTAAATTTAGCCTTACAGATTGATAGGGAGAGAGTAATTCTAGCAAAACTAGTTAAGTGGCTCCATAGGACTCATGGCATAATTTTTTGAAGACTTCAGAGAGGAAGAAAAGAAGTGTAACAAGCACTCCTTGAAAAATCCAAGTGCCTGCTAAGGCTCCTTCCTTGCTGTTTACACCGTGTTTGCTGGGCACTCTTTCCTTCTCCTGCAATGGAGTCAATCTTCGCACAGACAAAATGAAGAAGCCTCGAATATTAACAGGCCACCCAGATGTAAATCCACCTCCAGCTGCTTTTTATGATCTGTCTCTGGGCTGGGCATTTAAGATTTTCTTACAGAGCTATCTACCTCCTACAACAGCACTGTGTAGGAGTGACCAGTATCATTCTGTGCCTTCATGTCACTTATTACCATCCTTTTCCTTTCTTCCTACACATGGCATAACGCTTAAATACAGAACATACACAAACTCCTTAGGACACTTTCTGACTAGCGACTTCCTTGCCTGCTCACCACTGCATTTTTCTACAGCGTGATTGACTTGGTCTAAATTCACTAAATTTTTATAGAAAGTGAGAACACTTGGCAATACATCTTTATGTCTGGATCTTCCAGTTGATATCGAGGGAAACTGTAAAAACAGATAAAATTACTTATTTAGTGTTTCAGATTAGAAAAGGCAGCAAAAATCTGCTATTCAAATGCAAATTTACTCTCTTCTCTTTGCCCTTGACTATAATTGTTGATTTCCCCCACTACATGTATAAAGTAAAAAAAAAAAAATTAGATACCTAATTTTAATGAGCAGCAACCATATACATTAAAACCTAAGTGGTTTATTAATCAGACAGCCTTTTTTCACTGCAGTTGGATGGAATTTTGTAACACCTGCAGTTTCATTTGCATTCTTATATCCATTTCTACATAAAGAGAAGGGAATGAGATTTGCCATCAAGTGTATCACAGGGGAATGTTACATGCTTAATATTTACAGCACTTAACTGTATTCTAAAAATAACTGGGAATTTTTCCAAACAAAAGCAAAAGATACTTTGTATGGGGGGAGGGGAAGCAACAAAGGAGTGCTAAAAGGTCTGTTTGGGACAGACGGTCTAAATCAGCACAGTTTCACTAACTTCTACATTGGTTTTGAATTGGTTTGACTAAAGAAGTCAAGTGCTTTTAAAACAGTTAACAGGAGCAGCAACATGAACGGTTCCAGGTTTAAATGTGTTTCAGTAGTCCTCCTCCACCTACTACACAGGGCCTGAGGGAAAGGGATGAAAAGCCATAAGACAGAGTACAGCAAATAAAACCAATAAAAGAAGCAGTATCTGTAGAATCGTATTACATACATCTTTGGAGATCTGTAAAGCCCACAAACACTGCAGCTGCTGAAAAGACACATTAAACTGAGGCAGACAAAGATGCCCTCTACTAAGAGAAGCAGAATAGGTTTTGATCAACAAGTTTATATGAAAAACATTTAAGTTTTACAGCCATGGGAGAAGTGAAATTGTCCAGCCATTCTCTTTTTCAGTTTTTATGAGATAGCTGTTCTATAAAATATGTCATATGAAATCTTCATAAAATACACCTCAACATTTTATTCATATCTCCAGATCTGGCTTTGAAAGGGAATGTAGCCTGTCCATTCACAAAATCTTCTTCCTGATAGCACTTGTTTTGTATAAGTCTTTGCCATCTTACCACTTGTTTACCAGATAGTAAATTTTTCCCTCTGGTTAACTTTCAGTCAACATCCACAAATGTCTTCAGAAGGTATAAAAATCTCCATCGAGTTTTTTTTTTAATCAACACTTAGTTAATCAACACTTAGCCACATGCATTTCTGCTTGGTCTATAGCAGTGACCTTTGAAAATGCCTCACTAGGAGAACCCTTGACAGATTCAGCAGACTCTGGGAATATAACAGGAAAAGGCACTTTTTTTTATCAAAGGATCTGAATGAAAGGTACATTGAAGTGTTCAAGTGTCTGTTTTCTCCTTTCTCTTATTCTTTTTACCTTTGTGGGCAAAGTTATTTCTAAATTCACCAGCACTTTTTGTTCCCCTGTCATAGCGTTGTTCCCATGGTATTAAGCAAGATTGATGTTAGCCAAAAAAAATTCACTCATTAGGAGTTAAAAGGCGATCTGCATGGTGCCAGACTGTACTGCATCTGTCTAGCATGAGGTGGCTGTGCCATGCTCCACAGCATCTGGCACTGGCCACGCAGAAAAAGGATGGTGGATTAAATGGATCACGGATGTAATCCACTTTGACAAGATCTATGTTCCTGTGACTCGAGGAACATAATCCAATTATTCTAAGAAGTGGACACACCATATTTTAAAACAGTGTCTTGTGTTAAGTTTTCACCTAAACCAATATGATAAATATGGTATGTGTTACATTTAAAGAATATTTTAGTGAAACATGTTTGTTCAAACCTTATTTAAAGGTTTGCTTTAAATATGAATGTGTGTTTCTGCTAGGATTTTGTTAAAAAGGTAGAATGGCTGAAATATAACTTCTGCCCCCTGGGCTTACGTATTACAATGTTTGATGGATCACAGTTTTAATGTCAAAGCTACAATAAAAGGGAAAAAAAAAAATTTACTTCTGCACAATCTTAATATTGTTTTAAGACACATAGCCCTCTCCACACTTAACTCTATAAAGTGCAGCAGAGAATCCTGGCTGTTATGCAAACACAGGAAAAAAAACCAAACTAAACCCAAAAACCCACAAACAAACACTTTTGGTTTATGTCCTTGTAGATTTTTTTCTTTTTCTAAGTATGTATTTGTTAAAGTTCAGTCTGATCTCACTTCTTAATTAATGGAGGAAAGAAAAAACAAAACCAAACAAAAGCCACAACCTTGAACAGTGAGTGGATTCTCTGCAAACTGACAAGGGCACACAGCCTGATTAGTTTTTCATGTGGATGGAAGCCAAGAGGAGGGTGTGTGGGTTCCCTGGGGTTTGGTGACTGTAGTGCAAATTGCAACCTCGGAGCAAGCACTGAGAATCGTTCTTACCTTTCACCCTCATGAAATAACCAAGTAAATTACCAAATACATTTGGGGCTGGCAAGCATGTTCCTGGGAGAAGGGAGGGGATGGTCAGGAAAAGGAAGGAAGGATAACAAACGGTGCATCCACTATTTTCCCTTAAAAAATGAAGCTAAATAGTGAAGCATAGACCTCTGTGGGTCATCAGATCATCTTCTAGTTTAATCCTTACTACTTCTTTGAGCACTTTAAATGAGCTGTGAATTGGGCCCTTGACTTCTATAACATTTAGGGGTTTTTTTTCCCATGCTATGTGAATGATTTGTGATTTTAGAGGCACAGAGTGGCAGATGCTCATAATACAGCTCAATTTAAGTTGTTTCTCCCTATTCTACAGACTAAATAGCTCTCTACACACCATTCATCTGGTTCTTCTGTGCTTTCCCATACATTGGTTGCTCTGTTACTGCTTTTTCAGGGTTAATTCAAACACAGGAACACCTCTTCTGCTTTTAAATCCCACCTTCAAGTTCATCTATATCAGAAAGTTTGTAAACTAGCAGTCAACTAATAACATCCATAAAAAGAGCTGGTTTGAGACTTTCTAGACATTTCAACAGCAAAATATGCGTGGCTAAATCCCGTGCTATCAGAAAGGCTTTAGCCACCTTAAAACGGTATGTCTTCCTCACTTCAGAGGTGTCCATTTTGTGGTTAACACAAGTATTTATACAACAACAACACAGAGGAAAAGATTTACCATTATTAAACAGGATCTATAGTAAACTCCCCTCTGCACAGGGGTAAAATTTAACTTAAATAGCAAATCAATGACTTGTTTGTGGATATCCCACATGAGCCATTTCACTAGCTAGATATACACAGTTTATTACTTGTAATCTGTGGGTCACAGTTCCTTTGACTGTAGTCCCAGCAGTAATATCTTGCAATAAGGTGTTACTCAACTGATGAATAACAGAGAACACATGAACCAAAGCTGAATCTCATGAACCTCATTCTCTTCAGAAACATTCTTTTGAACATCTTTTAAGACACCCTTGCACTGAAAAGCATAATGTAAGCTGCCTACCTAGAGACCAGGAACCTAACACTACAAAAACACAGTGGGGTATTTTCTTCATGTTTTAGATGGGCATTGTTGCTGCTTCCATCAGCTGCTGACGCAAATCACTCGGAAGTATCCATAGCATTGACTGTTACTGCCTAAGCCTTTTGGAATAGCTCAACTGAGATACTGCAGCTCTCAGATCTGAGCTAGAACTGACTCCAAGCATCTTTGGGGATCTTTCCTCACCCATAAGGTCACTTAAACCAAACCAATAATGCTACCTAGAGTGGCAGCACCCCACTTTTTCCAATAATAACATGCTTATTCTTATAGCTCTTGTTGCCCCATCTGCCTGGTTTCATTGTTGTGTACAGAACAGCAATCTGGGATATAAACATATGACTCCTCAATGTTGGGGGAAGGGGAGTGGGGAAAGACTCCCCAGTTTGAAGCCTCTATTAATTTTTAGCCTAAACTTCCTTAAAATCCTGGTATTTCACGAGCCAACACTTTTCCACATTAAAATTCAGACTTTGCATTGATTTGCATCTCAAATTCCTTTTCATTTGTAAGTTTGTATTGATACCAGTTGGGCAGAAAAATATTGTTAGCTTTGCAACACAGATGGAAAAAACTTGATTTATGTGATACAAATCAAATGTTGAGCAGTTAGATTCCTCTTTCTCCACAGTCTTTCTGCAATTATCAGCTTCACCTGAACAAGCTCAGTTGCTCAGTTTCTAAGAGCAGCCTTGGTTTACATCCCCTATGCTTCAGCCCCTGTTCCTTTGCTTTCACACCAGTGTATTTAACTGGAGAGCTCCAGCCTTGTGTTGATCTATACCTTACTGCATAAGTCAATTCCTTCTAGACAAGCATCTTCATTTTGTCCTAATAATTCTCTAAATAAAACATATGACATAAGAGGCATGAATAAGCATGAAAACTTCGACTGTGGATTATATGCTTTTTAGATTTCCCATAATTCATCCCTTACTACTGCTAACAAATATTGTGTATTCCATAATATCGATGACTGAAATTTCATGGAGATTGGTAAGGGTAATGCAGGTACGACAGGAGACATGCTACACAAAAATGAAGTCCTCTGCATATTTAGTATGCTCATCTCCCCAGGCTTCCATTGAAAATGTTGCTTGTGGGATTCCTTCTCACTAGGTTCTTGTAGGGAAGCACAGATAGAAGTACATGCCAACTAGTTGGTAACCACATGTGTGGTTACACATGCTTAACCACCAGAGGCTATAGTGTCTGTTTAATATATTACAACCTCATACATAGTGTTAAAGGGTACTGTAATCTAAAAACGTATATACCAACAGAGATTCCTTGTTTTAGGACCCTGGGAAAGTCTCTAAGGGAATCCAATCAGGAATAATCTGTTTTGTTTTAAAACCTTGTTCAGTTTCTAAATCCTTTAGAGGTGTTCAAGGAGACCAATTTATTATAATTCAATATGGTTTTCTTGTCATTATCCAAGGCTACTGATTAGTTATTCAGCCAATATGGATTCTTAAGGCTGCTGCAGAAAACAATGAAACAGTTCCTAATATAGTTTTCCCTTCTCTTTAGTGCTGATAAATAATTACATCACAACAAGAAGCCTCTTCAGCCAATGGAATTTTAACCTAGTTTTGGAAAAGTGGTTTGCAATGTAGTACGCTTATATGAACAGAAGAGTTCAAAGCCAGCATTTGACTCCTCGCCCAGATTTCTCAAAGCTCTGCAGTCAATAACTTCCAAAAGAGGCAACCTCAGCTACCAGGGCATACCACTGCTGTGTCTCGGGCATGTAAAAAAACAGGCTGAAAAGAACATCATTCAATGGAGAGCTGACCATGAGTAGGGCAAAGGCAGTGAACATACGTGCACGTTGGCCTCCTGAACGCAGGCGTCCCTGCTCCATGCAACGTGAGCGCCCTTATTCAGTAACAACTCTCTCAGAGAGCTTGAGATAAACACCCATGGAAGAAAACAAAATGTCTGGGAAAGAACTAAAGCAGTCATTGTTAGGAAATTGCATTGCCTCACACTAATAGCTGAGAACATCACTTTGCTAAGAAAGCAAACTACAAAGCTATTTTTCTGGGTATGAGTATAATTATGAGAATAGAAATGTAAACCAGCGAGACTGCTCCCAGTAAATGGAGGGTGGATCATCATGTCTTATGGGTCACACTTGATTACTGGTGGCTTTTTCCCTCACCTTTTCCTTTCTCTTTCTGAAGAGTTGAGGTAACAGGGTTGCATGAGAAAAGGAAAGAAATAAAGTTAAAGCAGTGCGAATAAATGAGCCTGGCAGCAGTCCAGAGAAGCTGAGATCAGAATGGGGAAAGCAGAGGCTCCAATGGCTGCAGGCTCCGCGGCTGCTAAGGTGGGTCATCTATCAGCTGAATAAGACAGTTCTAATGGATGGCTTATAATGAGTTCACGGCCAAAGTTTTGCGGGTGGGATGAGGAAATGCTTGAGGCAGTGATGTTCTGTGATGTCTTCTGTTGGACTCAGCATGAGCAGCAGAGGGCTGGGGGCAGCTGCCAGCCAGGCGAGCCCTTCCCTGAGGCTGGGGTCAGACACTCACTTAACTATCAGCAGATGAACATGATGAACAAGTCTCTCATAAATCCCCATCTTTGGTGCAGTTCCACTACAAATGTCAGCAGTAAACATCCATTCAGAGAAAAGATTAGTCCACCATAAAGCTCTTTGGAAACCTGCTCCTCTGTGCATGGCTGTCATCTGACTGCTGGCAACAAGCAAGCCCTGGCTGGGCTTTCTAAATACACCAAAGCTGCATCTGAAACAAGAACCACAAGGACAAGGTGTTGCTGCCATAGAAGTTTTTCAGCTCTCACAAGCGCACACTTAAGCACATCAGTTTTGCAATCTTATATTCACATAGAGGCTTTCTGCACTTCATAGCTTTACGTAGTCCCTTTTACGCTTTATAAAATACAGCCAGTGAAGCCATTCATGTTTTAGTGAGGATATTGCTTACACTGCTTCAAAGGGCAAAAAGGGTTAATATCTAGTTGCAGCAATGGCATTTTGATAGCACCTTTTTAGTAATATCTACATTAAAAAAAAACCAGAACAACAAACAACCCACACAGTGTTGAGCAACTATTATCCATCCTATGGTAGCCTAACTTTTGAGTCAGTAGCACTACTTGGTGACATCAAACACAAAAAGTTGCCTAAAATGCAACAGTTTCCCTCTGTTTACAATAGCTGTGAACCTACCTCTTCTTTTTCTAGTTTATAGAGTTAATCCCATACCAAATCTGCTATGTTTATTTTTTTCTGATTTAGCTGCAGCCTTCTGAAGATAGGGAGCTAACAAATTTATCTTATTCTCCCCACTGCAAAAGAAGGGCCATTTTACTCAAAGTGTTTTCAAAAAACCTTATTTGCAGCAGCAACCAGTTATTGCTATGCTATATAATTTCCATAGCAACAGTGCTTACCATCAGAAAAAGCCCTAATTGACTAAACCATGTATAATAGCCTACAAATGTTAAAAGAAAGGAAGTAACCTGTTGAAAGTAATTTTCTAAGCCTTTATATCATCCCCATAACTCCTTTTAATCTCTCTGGGAAAGCACATGGCACACTGAAAGTTCCCCTGATTTTAGCAGGAAACACTGGCCATGAGACAGTGTGGCTTTTCACCCGCTTTCATTTACAATATATTTCATTTCAAAATGGCTTGTGCAACAATTTAACTACTTAAATAATCACCTTTTTAAAAACTGCTAGTTTGTAGAAACTAAGATTATTTCTTCTTAATTACTAACTTTGAAAGAAAGTGGTATTTATATGAATTCCTCATAGCAAAACTTCAGCCAATCTCTGAAGGCACTCCTGCAATTCTGATTATGTAAATAACAATTCAGGCAGAAAAAAAAAGGACTTCTTATATCCTCAAGCCTTCCTCTAACTTTCTCATGGGGGATCCCCAACTTCCAGCTCCCTGAGTACAGAGTAAAGCTAATAAGTGAGCAGGACCACCATGGTGTATGCTTTATCCAGGTAGAAAATTAGTTGACTAATTACATAGTAACTTTATGCCTTTCTGGGAATATCAGCAGTGAAGCATTCATTTCCACCTTCGCAGTATCTTTCATGGCAATTTTTTCCTTGCCTGAAGGTTCAGCGGCTGCTTTAGCTCTCTGTAAATGAGCAGGCTGTGCATTAGGGACTGAGGATTTAGCGGGAAGAATGTTGTTAAAGTGGCCAGCTCAAAGTAGAGCGCAACCAAAAATGTGATGCTGTGTTATATCTTGAGTATTAAGTTGTCATTGTTCATACTACTGAAATCTCCAAACTGATGATTTGTTTCCACAATCGTTATGCAACTTGATGTCTTTGTGCCTTGCTTTGGTTTCCCAGTTGCTACTCCATGATGAGTGGTTTTTTACTTCACAGCAGTTGCTCTTATTTTCTTCCTTTGTTTATCCCCAACCCTGATACCAGCCACTAACTTGCTTCTAGCTGCACTCTCAGAGGGAGCAGACCACGTGCTCTCTTCCCCATCAATCCTCTGAGCTCCCCCATCCCGTGCCAGCCGATACAGGAAGAGTCATGATGACCTCCTTCAGATGTCATGAGTTGCTCCTCTGCCCCCTTGGTGGTAGGAACAGGCTGTTCCCCAGCCATTTACAGCATTAAAAGAGATATGCAGAGCTGGATAGAGAACTTCTCACTCTCCACACATATCCACACAGGGCAAGGGACATCTCTCCTAAGCAAACATGACTCAGAAGGCCGAAGACACAGAAGATACTGTAATTCATCCTGGACAGGAAAGGAGCAATATTCACACTGCAGACTAGAGTCGCATTCTCTTTCACAGTGACATACAAGCAAAACAAATTTTTTTCTCTTAATGACCTCCAATGGAACCAAGCCCCTGAGAATAACTTGGCAGAGGGCAGAAAAGCCTCTTTTCCAATTAGTCCAAAATAGGGTAAGATTTGTTCAATGTACTTCCCACACACCAAGGCTGGGACACAGGTACCCAAGAACATTTTACACAATGACTCCTGATGATCAGTAGAAAGAAACTTAAACTGCTTAAGTGAAAAGCAAACAGAACAAAACTAAAAGAAGCCACTGCCAGTGGGGTTTAAGAATGATCACAAGCCTTTGCTGTGACAGTTTGGACTTTAAAACTAGTTTTAAGCCTCATGGGCTCCTCTTTCATTCCTGTTGAATGAGTTACATTATCTTGATTTATTGGCCACCGATTACTGGGTTTTGTTCCTTAAACGATCTTTTCTGAAAGAGTCAGCCAAACACCCCTGAAAACTATGTTTTAAACTACACAGACAACCTCAATAACAGCCACTGACATCAGCACCATTTTCTTTGCCTTTGTCTAAACCAACTGCCACAACACGTTTATTTTACAAGGGGGACGTTTGACTCGCGGATGTCCAGTCAACACATGTGTCAATAGCAAAATGTTTTCTCCAGACTCTGACATTTGGATTTCAAATATCAAGACATTCAAAATTCAGTATTAATGTTCATTAAATTCTGACAGGTAACCCTTTGCCTGCTGACATATTCACCAACCTTGTCACAGGACTACCAGAACACTCTATTCTCTCCTTGTATTTTTAGAAATTACTTTAATGTTCCAGTACATCTGGGAAAAGCAGCCTGGCTTCATCACAAGTGTCTCATTCCCTTTCTCTGTGTGTTGCTCTACATGCTGCTGGGCCCCAGGTAACTCCTTTTTCATGGTTCTATACCTGCTTGTGCTTTGGACAGGGTTCTTGACCATCCAGTGGAGGCTGTAATGAAGAGTGCAGAGACTCATCTTAGAATGACATTTTTGATCCCTGACAGTCTTGCAGAGGGACAAGGTTTAGGCATAGAGCAAGCAGTTTGTAGTCTGACAGGAAAGAAAAGAACAAAGGGTGCAATACCTGGAGGGAGCAAAAGCCTTCTCACTGCCCAGCCCCTGCAGCTCCCCAAGAAAAACAGTGAGAGGCACAGCAGGATCACTGTGCCAAGACTGTCCTGAGCAGGCTTTCCGTGGAAAGGGCCAGCTCATGGTCAGGGAGAAGTTTTCAGCATGACAAAGCTGAAAATTAGAAAGAGATTAGGCAAAGAGAGGAGAAACATGAAACAGCATACAGACAAAGCAGCTAAACTAATATTTGCCTTATAGCGTGACAGTTCTCCTCAGACTTCTCTCCCTGTGAGGATCAGCAACATAATGAAGACAGGAAAGAGGATTCACATCAAAATACCTTCAACATTAGTTGGGTCTTTGTTGGTTGGGGTTTTTTAACCAAAATCTTCTCTTCCCTTTACCTACTGCACATTAAATGAGTTCCCTAAAGACGTAAGAGAAAAAGAACAAAGAGATAACTGTGGACAAGCAAGTGGGCAGAACTATTATTGATATTTCATAAGGGCAAATGGAGACCCAGGGGTAAAGATCCTTTGTTTATTGGTTTTCAAAGAAGAAGCTGGGGGGGGGAGGGGGGGGAGGTGTCATGCGTGGAGATGGTGAAATTCAGTCTGAGCCAGAACAAGCTTTCTATCGTTTTGTTCTGTTTTGAGTAATGCCACCTCACTGGCTCTGAAATTCTACAAGTTTAATACCAGGAATAAGTGAAATTAGTACTTCTTACAATGCATGTGTGTACTCACACATGTATTCTACATGTGTCCAGTGTACAGGTGACACCACAACGCTGCTAAGTAAACAATTAAAACCCAACCTAAGGGTTTGCAACCCAAGTCAGCAAGACAAAGGATAAAGAGATGAGATTTCCTTTGGGAAATTCCCAGAGCTGAAAGTAAATGGAAGCTAGGAGACCACTAGGAAGAAGCATCTTATACACATGACCTCTCCTTGTTCTGTAAGCATCCATGGAACATTAAAGACAGGATGAAGACTAGGTAGACCTTTAGTTTGATCTAGTATAGTTGTTTTCCTCTAGTGACATAATTCCACTTCCTATGTCTGTTCCTGTCTCTTTACTGTTAAGATGTCAAATCCAGCAGATTAGAGTCTGAGGCAGCCTGCTCTCTTAACACTTTAGTTCAGGTAACTACATGTGGAAACTTGGGCCTCAACTGTTCAAACTGGTAGACTGTTGGTTAGGATTCAGGTTGCCAGTGCATAAAAGGTAAGATCTAGCAGTATGCTTTAGTGGTCTGGTGACACGTGGGAAGCAGCAGGTGGAATGCACCTTACACCCCACTCCTTGCTGCTTTCCAAAGCTCAGCACACCCTTCAGCTCGGTACCAAAAGTCAGATTTAATGAATGACCTGAGAGTCAGTAGTAGCTGCATTCTTAGCAGTAAGTAGCCAGAGAGCCAGTTCACAGGCAGCAACGTGGGCTTGCTGAAAGGCAGCTCTACTACCTACAAGTCACTAGTTTCTGGCTTTGCAATGCACCTTTTTTCCACATTGCTGTGTGATTTGGTCATTGCTCTCACCTGTTATTTTCCGCTGTGTGGTGGGTTTACCCTGGCTGGGCACCAGGTGCCCACCAAGCCCTTCTATCGCTCCCCCCACAGCCTCCGTCAGCACAGCACACAGGGAGAGAATAGAACTAAAAGAGCCATGGGCTATGATAGATAAAGATGTTATTCTCTACCTCCCATCCACAGGCAATGTCTGGCCGAGTCCAGGAAGCAGGGCTCCAGAACATGTATCAGTTGCTCAGAGGACAAAGACAAATGCCCCCCCATTATCCTCCTGCCCTCTCCCTTTATAGTTGAGCTGACGTCATATGGTATGGAATATCCCACTGGTCAGCTCAGGTCGGCT
>WTSP01025607.1:57928-81497 GCA_025331215.1 Actenoides lindsayi | reverse complement strand
GGCAGTCATAACATGGGTGTGTTATCAACACCCTTCAGCTCCCAGTACTGCAGCATGAGGGCTGGATGGGGAAATGTAGCTCAGCCAGACCCACTACACACTGGAATTCCTTATTTCAAGCAACAAGTGAGCTGAGAAGTGATAATGAGATAGTGTACCTCGCCCATCTCTGCTCCCTTTGACGCCAAGGAATGTTTTATCACAGATAAGAGTGGAGCAATTTGGTTCACTGCAGATGCCTCTTCTGCTCTGAACAGGACCCTCCTTTTCATTCCTCACCCAACCTACATCCCTCCCTGGCTGGACTAACATAAAACGCTTTTCAAAAATCCCTGTTCACAGCAGTAGCACCCCCATAGCTGTCTGATCTCCAAGCTACTGGCAGCTCCTGCTTCATATTGCCATTCCTCTCTGCAGTCACGGTGATGTGGGAGTCAGTTCTGCACAGCACGGGCTGCTCCAGATCAGAGGCAGCCCTTTACCAAACAAGTCAATGAACTCCCAGATTTTCTCTCCAGCCAAAGGCTCAGACTTTCCAGGTGAGTGGTCAGCTGCTTGATGGTTCTCCGCTCAAGGATACATTACGTTTTTAACACTTACCAAATTTCCAACACAATGACATCTGCAATTAGTTCTTTGCATAGCATCCTGCTTTCATTACCCAAGTTTCCTGTATTTATGCTTCCAACTATACTTTTCTAACTTGTCTTAAAAAACACCACTTTCAGAACAATAATAAATAGCTTTAGGTTACCACTTTCAGCCTAACATAAGCAACTCTGCAAACCTGAAGAGAACATGAGTAACTGAGAATTTTTTATTTTTTTTTTAAATGAAGATATCATTGCTTTTTTTTCCCCCATTTGTTTTCCAAAAGAACTTACTGAGGATAAACTGAGTTGTAAGGCATGGTCCAGAGTAGAAAGTATTGAAGGTAAGACTGTGCAACTATCTGCTCAGTGCTGGATAAGGGCAATATTAAATAGGACTAATGAGCTTAAGTGAGTCAAATGACCTTTCCTCATTTGCTACAAACAGCTTTGTTCCTATGATTCAGTTGGTTGCTCAGTAAAGGTTGTGCAGCTCATTTGCTGCATTCTTTACACCAGAAATTAATAAACAATTCAACAGTGTTCTACATCTATTCGGTGACCCATTGGTAAGCAATTTTATCTGCCTGCCTACTATTCGAACGAAGGCTTGAGTTGCTGAAGCCTTCCAGTTACATCATAAGGAGCAATACATAAAGCCACTCCAGAGCATCAATCACACCTTCAAACAGCTTGTTCCACAGATAGTTGTTCTCAAAAAATGCTGTATAGCAACACACTAATAAAGTACAGAGGAACCGGCTTTCACAGGGGGTTGGTGGTTTTGGTTTTTTCATACAAAACATGCCCACAAACAGGGGAAAAAAGGGATGTATTAGGTTCATATACCCAGAGTTTAGTATGATTGATTTGAGCAACCTCAAAAAAGTATGAGGGAGAAAGGATTTTAAACAAGCTGCTCTCCTGTCTTTACTGTTCTTCTCAGGACAGAAAATGTCTAAATTGTCAAAATACACAGGTCAATATTCTCCATTACATGTAAATGTCACTTCTGTTGTGAAGAGACGGAAAAGGCTCAGGTAATAACTTTCTGGAAGCATGTTTCTTTTAACCAGTTCTGCCCAGAGATCTGACCAACCTACTGGTACAATGCTCAAGACCCTAGCATCCCAATTATTCAGTGTATACTTCCCCATATGTACAGCTATCCCTCCCAAGGGAAGAAATGTACTTTGGGGATAGGGATAAGGTCCCACAAAAGTCTCACCCCTGTGCAAAGCTGGAGTTCAGTGGTTCTGAAGCTCTCCACTAGTTAGGTGCAGCTAATTTTAGAGGATGCTGATGAAGAGAAAGGATTTGACCATGTCTGAGAAGGTTTGACAAGCTGTAATTGCTTTCTAATCTCTTAACAATACATTCTTGAAATTATGCATGTGTTTAACTGATTTGCTGAATTGGGGCTTCGGCTGAAAAACCAAGCAAATGGCTTGGAAAGATATCTCTGTAGATGAGGATATTCGCTACATAAGGCTACAATAGTCAGGCAGCTGTGCCTCAAGTTCTAGTGTGCATCTGTTTTGTCTCTTACTGTTTCCCATCTAAATTTTAGAACACATTTTCAAGAGGTTTTTTCCCCCCTAAGTAGCTTCTGCTGCAAGTGATACCAGAAATCCCCACCATGACACACACACGTTACAGTGATATGTATCTTTAGTTTCCCTTTCTCTTGGTTACCAGCATGGGCTTTTTTCAGTAATGCTGTTCTCTCTTTCAGATGATGATAATGTAAATGGATATATGCCCTGAAAGGGTAAATAAGGGCACTGACACATAGCAGCTTATTGACAGGAGCTGTTTAAGCGCTGTCATATGGCTGGCATGTCACTTACTGATCAAATTCTTCTCCTGCCAGTTAAAATTACATTGACGGCTCATGCGGATTTCAGCCTCTCCATAGCACCATAGCTCCATTCACAGAATTCACTATGGGTCTCATGTTTAAAAAGACAGGATAAGGAAATCTTCTGTGCTTGCTCGACTTCTGGTCCATGTTTAAGTCAGCTCTGCCTGCAGAGTAAGATACAGCCCTACCAATTTATATGGAAACATGCAGAGAGTGGGGTCTGCTGCACACATCATAACAACACATGGGCTTCTCCAAAGTTCTACTGGTACAAGATACCCAGCAGAAACCCTTTTAGAGGCACTTTTTGTCATTTAGGAGCACAACTAAATACAGAACCCTGACATTAGTCTGTTGAAGATAGTTAAAGAAACTTGCTTACCATACCATCATAACTCAGCCAGGCTGAGGAGGAAGCAACTGTGATTTCGTCTCTCTTAAGACAGTTTTCAGGAGCTCTGGTTAATGCAGACTGCAATTGTGACTACTTTTAACTGAAGGCTTCTTCTTGGATCAAAACACTGCCTTTTTAATGATACTAAGTAGTCTGGGATGTTTTGCCTAAAATAATCCACACTCAAATGACTACTATAAAGAAAGCTGAACTTAAACTGTCTTCCTGTTCATGACAAGTATTTCAATACCAAGTACATGCATCAGCAGTCTAGGTCATCCTGGTCATCACTTCCTTCATCTGATATTGACACATTCTGCACTACAGGATGCTTTGTGAGT
Organism: Actenoides lindsayi; assembly: GCA_025331215.1. Lineage (NCBI taxonomy): Eukaryota > Metazoa > Chordata > Aves > Coraciiformes > Alcedinidae > Actenoides > Actenoides lindsayi. The sequence continues at coordinate 78,308 of WTSP01025607.1, read as the reverse complement.
TGGACAAGATGGGGCTGCTCATACAAGTGATACAAAGCTGCAGGTCAACGCAGAAGAAAGCTGTCACCAACAAGCAACAAGGAGCATTCCTGTCACAAGTGGAGCATGTACACCAACACAGGCTTGCCATGTTGGAACTGGGGAGTTGTGTCCTCCCTTCCACTCTGTGCTCACATTTTTTTTGTGAGAGGCACATCAGAGCTTATCTGTCACCATGGGAGTGAGGGAAAGAAAGCAAGTGGACAGGAAACACTTGCAGATGGCATGAAGCAGTGGAAGGCTGGTAGAGTTTGAAGACCAATGGGCCATTTTGGACACAGTTCCCATTCCTAAACTATTGGCACTGAGGCTGCAAGAGAAGTGGGAAACCAGTGCCATGCCAGGTAAAAAGGCAGTGCTGTGGAAGGCAGCACCCAAGGAAACTGAAAGGAGAGGAGGGCAGCAATGCATTGGATATTGGCATACTGGAAAAATCATTTGTCAGCACACATAGTATCTGGAGAACTGGGATCTGATGATACTAAAGGTAAAAACAGTGCAAAGGTGGAAGGAGAGAAAGGCGTAAAGAATTCTAACATTGGGAAAAGCAAAGCATCAGCACGTGCACAGCACAGAGCAGAGACTGCAGGACTTGACACGCTACTCCTCTCTGTTTCTGCTCACTGGGGAAATACAATACAGTCCTCAGATAATTCTTAATCTTGTCTGCTGATTAGCTTTCCAACTAATTACATGATGCAGAAATTGGAATTAACAAAACATATATGCATTGCAGATTTGTTTACTCAAGGTTCCCTATAACAAAATGCAAAGGAATTACTCAAAAAATTTGAAGTGAAATATTGACTAAGAAATTCTTGGGAAATAAAGTCATGACTTCAGGGAACAAAATCCACTTCAGGGAAGCTCTGAAGACCTAACAGTCACCAGATTTGTTAAAAAATGACTTGAAGTCAATAAAGCTTTCATGAAATGAACACACCTGTTCTGGAGCAGCTGAATGCTCCCAGAAACTTTGAAAAACATTCAGTTTAGTTCTACCAAATGACCTGTATTTTATCTCTCTCCCATTCTGACACATTGATATTAAAAGCAACATCTTTGCTTCTCAGAAATTCATCTGTCTCTTCTGCTACTGATTAGCTAGATGAAGTCATATTTATCTGTGATGACAATCATTTTACTAGAACTACGTTTGATGGTGTAAACAACAGAGAATTAGCCATAGAATCTGATGAACTCTTAAAAGCCAAGTGTTTTGATTCAGTTGTTCCCCTGTGATGAAACCATGACAGTAAAAGATCCAAGACGATAGGCACACAGAACTATCATGCCATGAAGAAAAATATTTTGTGATGTTTTCCTGGAGGCATCCAGTAACTCATACAGAATGCAAAAAATAGACTAAAGTGTTTTGAAAAGAATACATAAGAAAATATGATACCAAGAAAAATCAGCTTATTTGAGCCAGTGCTTGAACATATGAAATACAAGAGAAACAAAAGATAGAAAAGAAATAGTAAAGTATTATTTTACAGATAAAAGCATTCTTCACTTGCACAAAGAATGGAAAAATCTCAATCTGTTATTTCAAAATGTGTGTTAAGAACATTTACCCTTAAAAGGCAAAGGATATTAGAAGACCTGGACACCTGCCCCTTTGGAAGACAACCTTTGGTAGCAATCCAGTAGCATCTCGACATGCCTAACTGTCCCAGCCATTTAAGGATGTTTTCCCTCCTCTCCATGCAGGCCACCAGCCCATTGTCAATCCCTTTCCTTTCTGTCTTCTCCCAGTTCAGAAAGTGCAGAGTCTAGCACCCACCACACCAGCCAGCCTGCAAACACAACCTGGTCCTCCTTACTCACATGAAACTGCTGCTTCCCTGGCAGAACAGCGGAGCAGTCTCCTAAGGGAGGGATTTCCTCTGCTTCAGCCATGAGTATAGGACCTCCCTGACATTCTTACCCCCTCCCCAAGGTGACCACCACAGACTTTCTCAGCACAACCATCCAGTCACTAGGGCTCTTGCTCACTGCTGAGGTGCTCTGTAACCCTTTCCCAATGTGTCATGTCAGGGAGTCTGTCCTTCAAAATCGTCATCCCTAATTACCTCTTTTCTCATCTAATTCAACTTAAAGGCAATTTTCCTTCTGAAATGCATTACCCACATGATTAAAGGTCACATGATACAAAAAAAAACCCCAAGCAAACAAAACCAACAACCCAAAAAACACCAAGCTTGATACAGCAAAAAGCAGAAAGATTTGCACAGCATCAGGGCTACAGTCCTTCTCAGAAGCAATAATAACCACTTTACAGAGACACAGATGCTCACTCTCCCTCCCTAGCCAAGGCAGTAAATAAGCCCTATTGAAGTCAAAGCAGTAAATACATTTTGAAATTTTGATAAGTACTTTCACAGTAAGTTCTACAAGTTGATTTCATTTTCTGAAGCACTGCAGACTGTTGAGTTCATTGCTGTTGAGCAAAAAGAATTAAGTGTGGCAGTACTACAGAGCCCCCATTATATACTGACAACAATGTTTTGACTTCAGTACTCTCTTCATACCGTGGACAAATACAGAGTTGTTTGCCTGTCTGTTCTACACTGAAAGTGCACCTGAGGTTTGCAAATACAAAGGCTCTAAAGCCACTCCAGGTGAAATCACCATTGACATCCACAGGCGCAAAAGAAACCCTTATAAAAAGACCTTACAGGATGACAAAAAAAACCCCCACAACACAAAACCACAACTCTTTCCAAAACCTCTTCTATGTTCTTGAAAGCTATCCAGTTATTCCACAATCCCAGTCTGTTAACAATAGGATTAAGAGCTATCTCATCTTACAAAATAGATCCTCACTTCAATTTTTGAAGTGCAGAGCTAAGGATCAAATAGTGTCTCTGATAAACGGTGAGCTGAATCTGGATTTTGACCACCAGGATGCACTCATTTTACATGCCTCTTTGGAAGACCTTTGCTCATCTGAACAGTCAGGCAAGGTCCAGTAGAAGCTAAACTTAGACATGTAATACAGAGAGATCATTTTAGCACTACACGTGTGGGACCATTACAACACTGATCGAACTATCCCATTTTTATATTCTTTATTAAATAGTTTCTAACCCAGTCTGATACAGAAACGATCTCTTCCCTTATTGAATATTCTGTAAAGCACTCTGCTCCTGCCCCGCTGACCCAAACGGAGGCAGGGATTTCCACACTCCCAGTTCAGTACAGCTACCAGGTAATACATGATGTCAATCGTGCCCACAGTGGGGAGATCCCTGCCCATTCAAGAGGAACTGCAATCCCAGGTCTTGTCACCCCTTTACGTGAGAAGCCTAAGAGGCCTCGAATTTACCACTTCATCAAGTACAAAGGATCATGCTTATGACGTCATTTTAAAGTACTCCACAGGAAAGAACAAAATCTGTCCCTCTTGTAAACATAGCAGTAAACAGCTTCTGCAGGTATCTCCAGAATGACAGGAAAAAGCTGGAAATCAGTTTCAAAAACCCCTTCACTCACGTTGTAACTGGCTTGGCTTTACTACTATCCTACTTTCCTATAGTAGAATAAGAGTCACTCTGAATTTTAGTTATCCCACTATCACCACTAGCAACACGAGCATATTTGGTCTGGTTATTCATTTCTGAAGAGCTTCTGTGGAGTAGCCATGAGAGGGAATTGTAAACACACCACTACTTGTATGCCTGGGCACATTAGAACAAAAATCAATTGTTCCTCTTACAGGAGAGGTCTCAAAGGATGAAATAACACAAGATCTGAATTGCATCCTAGTTAGTTTATCTGCCTCTATCTTTGACAGCTGACAGGGAAACTGAAGATTCTGTTTAAAGAACAAAGAGACCCACTCTGATCATGCACAAACAGTTCCATTTTCACCCTACCTGCCTCACAGGAACAAGGACATCACTGCAAGATTCTTTAGCCTTTCCAGCCAATACAGCACGTGACTGAAAACACTGAAATTGCACTGTGCTGATAGACTGAGAGCACAAGGAGATTAAAATTCATTTTTTCCCCACATGTTTTGGTTATGTCAAAGTTCCCTTCAATTGTTCAGTTGCTGGACAATTGGAGTTCAGAAGATAGCAGGAATGACAATACAATTTATAGAAGATGCTGGGAGGGGTCAGGGCAGCAAGCAGGAGATCAGTGAAGCTTCCTGAGAGAAGGAGAGTGTGAGGATCCTCTTAGCTAAACTAAATCACATCAGCAACATGTACTCACACTTGCTGCCAGCCCCACTGAGAAGATACAGACATAAAAGATAAACCCAAATGACCTTTTATCAGGTTATGTTGCAAAGTTGAGGGTGGGTGTTAGGATGATTGGAGGCTTCTTGGAGCACTGCTAGCCAGTGCTAAAGTAGAACACTGCAAAGCAGCAAGCAGAATATTTCTCTCATCTGAATCTAATGAATTCACTAATCACGTTGCTGTAATTTCCTTTCAAGCTATTGGTAGAATAAGTGGATACCTGGGGAGCCAGCACTGCCTGCAGAACTGAGAACTTCTGCTGTTTATTGCTATGCGTGGGAAAGTGGTTTTCCTGGATGCATTTATTTGCTGCCTTTAAATACTTATATTTACCTGGGGACTGTAAATACTGTTATAAATGGTAAATAGTCATTAGCCCATCTTCCTGATGCATCCCAGATTAAAGCTAATGCCTTTCAGGTGGGTGCTATTAAATTATCCTGCCACAACCTGACAGGTATCCTCTAATCAAAAATGTATTGTCTGCTTAGGGCAACTTTTGTTGCTTCTAGGTAGAAAAAAATCCCATGAGTAGTCCAAGTGTTTCAGATGCACGGATCTTTGTGGACCAGAAACAAACAGGAAATGACTTGTCCCCCTTAATTATTACTACAATTTGTATTTGAGTAGGACTTGTACGAGGTGGTGAAACATGGAGTGATTAGAAGAATCCGCTATCTCTGCAAACAAACAGAGGGGGAAGAAATATTAACATTTACAGAAAGGTCTTACAGGACAAAGAATTAGTCTGCCATTAATAACATGACAAAAATGTGGCCAAATTAGGACTGAGTCTGGCTCTGGGACTTTTTAATCTTAACTACCAGATACGGTCTTTGGATTTTACATACACAAGATTTAAATTCCATCAGAACAAGCAGCGCCAATTTTATAGGCCTTTTGAAGGTTAAAAGCCTTCTTCAGGAATGTTGGCAATTACGTACATAAAACGGCTACATTTCCTCCAAGGCCCAAATACCTGCCTGCTTGAGAATGCTGGAAGACTTCAGGACTGCTTAAACAGAACTGCCAGTATTGCACCTACAGTTTACCACAATTAAATTGGTTAGAAAAATACCAGCTGGCCATAACTTGATTTTTATTTTTTGATAAGGTTGTGATATTTATTTTATTAGAAGAGATGGAAAGGTGACTGAAGTGCACCTTTTCCACAACTTCCTGTGTGTGTCATGAGGTCCATGAGTTTATGCAGAATACAGGAGTCTCTGTATTGCCATTTCTGTCTGCAGGTAACAAGACATTTTGCTTCTGTATTTTAGACTTATTTACCAAGTACTAACAAAGAAGAAATACCTTTTATAATACAAGGGGTCCCTTTGTCTGTAGTAAGCTGACAAATAGTCTTATTTTCACAAGAAGTTTCTAACGTAGGCAAGTCAGTATTTTAGTACTGAACACTCTTCAGACAAAAGAAAGAAGCATCTAGACAAGTTATTTACTACGTATGTTTTTTAAACAAGATTATCACACTGTCTGAAGAGATTGAAAGTATTACAGAAATGGCATTCAGAACCCAGATCTGTTCTCTAAAGAAAAATGAGCTACAACCAGGTGAAATGGAAGTGGAGGCAATACAACCAGTCTCCCAACCTTTGAAACAGCTCAGACATGCCACTTCAGAACATTAGCAAAACCACATCATAAGTGCTCTTTGGACAAGCCACTTCTTCCCAAAAAGTACAAGAAAAAAATTTCATAACCCTTTGAGCTGACACCAAGTTATTCCTCAGAATCCATGCACAAGTGAAGCTCTGACCATATTGTAAAACCGATTTCTTTTCAGACATACATACTTATGCACACAAATTGCTAGAACTCTGGACAGTCCAGGTGTGCATGTAAACACAAAGCAGACTGATGAAAATTTTAGCTGTTCAGTTTGTGAAGGATATTAACCCATGTTTGATACAAACTACTCATTTGCTAGACAATATTCCTACCGATTTCTTTTTACTCAGAGAACAGTAGTTATTTCACAAAGTGTGTGTGTGATTCATACATTTTACTATAACCTGTTCTATTACTAAGATTTTCCTGATGGGGCCCATACAAATTTGTTGTATTACATCTTTGGTAATCCATACCATTAAGCTACTTTTGTTGTTTTGTCAGTGTAACTAATAATAAAATGTCTTGGAGACATCTAGGTAAAGGTAATGGGGGGTTTCATCTCTGAATAGTTTAACAAACAATAATGCAATAGCCTTACCTTGCTGATTTGAACTAATGAAAACTGGGAGGCTTTCTGGGGATTACTACATTTTGCAAATTGCTAAGTGAACAAGCAAAATGGGCCATGCTAATGCTTCATAATATCCACTATGTTCATTTACTTTTGATGAATATACTTTAAATTATGTGCAAACAGTTCATAATAAATTAGTGGAATCCATAAAAAACACGAAGGTCATCATGAAGGCAAATTTGCAGTCTTACACACACATGTTCTTGCTGTAATTTCTCACCAAGAAAATGATATCAAAGGTAAAGGCAGAGAGACCACTGTTGCTGTCAACATAGTGAGAAACAGCAAACTGTAGAACAGTCATGCAATACATCAGCCTCCAAGTCAACAGCATGAAGCAAACAGAGCCAGAACCTTCTTGCAGGTGCACAGTGGAAGGGCGAGAGGAAACAGTCAGAAGTTGCAGCAAAGAAAAATCCAGGTGGACATAATAAAAAGATTGCATAAGTGATCAAGCACTTGAACACTTTTTTCAGGAAAACTACAGAATTTCTATCACTGGCATTTGCAAGACTGACTTGGACAAGGTCCTGGTGTGAGCTTAATGTTTTCCGTGGTTTTACTAGGAAGTTGGGCTAGATGACATACACAGAGCTCATCTAACCTAAATTATTTTGTGATTTTTTTTTTTTTAAATAAAATCAACAGGTTAATAAGGGATTTTTAACCTTGAAAAATGAGATTGAGTACAATGGCATCACTGATGGATTATTTTCAGGTGGGTTAAACTGAACGGTTGATGTGATGCTCAAAATATCTTTATATAGAGAAAAATATCTGGTATTTCAGAGAGACACTGCAATCTCCTCTGTATGGAAGTATAAATAGGATTAATCAGCTAAAAATCAATGTTTCAGTGAATAAATGATTTATCACAAAAATTACCCACCTCCATGAGGTGACTCTGGCAGAAGACTCTGTCCCTGTCTCACTGGCTGTGGTGGGGGAAAAAAAAAAAAAACAAACAGCAAGGCCCAGTTCTCTGCGTTAGGCAGGAATGTAAAGGAACCTACGCAAGAGGTGCCATAGCAATATAAATACATAAGTATGAAATTCCTGTCTTCACTGGCTATGCAAAGCCTGTTCCTGAAGATGCTCTAAAATGCATCAGCTACAGACATCCACCAGTTATGTCAAGTACAATTAATATATTTCAGCCATGTCTGTCTTTCTGTCATCACAGTCTAGACAAAAGGGAGATCACCTCTGAGATGGCACCACAGCTAGTGCTTCCCCTGCACAAGAGAGCGTTCCTATGTGGCCCCGTGAACTGCCAGGTTAGCTGTGACTGCAGTGCAAAGGGTCTAGTCACCAGCGTCTTACTATTTTTTTCAAGGATGAAGGTTAACTTCTTGACTGGGGGGGGGGTGGGGAAGGAAAATATTTCTCAGAGCAGCTGATGGGCAATTGGTGGTTTATAAGACACCAGAAAGTGATCTTTAAATATAATGAAAACAAAGCAAACTTCCTCCACTCTGTTCCCAAACATGTGAGCAGGTAAAAAACAAACAAACATTGGAAATCATAAATAGCTCTTTTCAACTCAAATGAAAATGAAACATCTTGCACAAATGCTTCTGCCTACCTTCAGCCCATATCCAGGGCTGAACTACAGCAGTTGCTCTATCACCCAATGACCCCTCCTCCAGCTGAGAAAAGATCAGGAAAAGGAGAGGAGACTCTCCAATTGAAACAAAAACTGATTTAATGAAACAGCAAAACTAATACCAATGCTAATATAAAGTATATAAAGTTATACTCAGCCCAGAAAATGTACAGCGGTCACAACAAACTGGAAGGTAGGTCTCAGGAAGCAGATGAGTGAACCAGCCCCTTTAGGGAGGGGGAGGAAAAACAGACTCAAGAGGATCCCCTCTCAGCAAACTTCCCCCTTTATAGTGAGAGGGAGGTTTCTGGGATGGCACACACCTGGACCCAGCTTGGGACAGCTGCCCTGGCTGACTCCAAACTGCTCACAGCCTGCAGACCATGACTGGCCTGGGACTGTGTCTCACTGAAACCATCACAGCTGCACAAGCTCATCCCATTTTCATCTCCCCAGATAACACAGGCAGCTCTGGGCTAATGCTGAGAAGCTTTGATTAAGGTAGTCCTCTTAAGGCATGCAGTAGGAATTCACATCAGGATTTCTGAAGTGAGATCAGTGTCTCACAGCTACTCCACAGTAGAGATTTTGCAAACAGATGCAGCTGAGCTTCCTCCAAGCGGCATGTCCCAGTGCTGTCCAGACTGCTGGCCTTCTCCTCCCCTGCATTTTTAGAACCTAGCACAGAGGAAAAACGAGCTGCTGTTAGTATATTTGGAAATCTCTTTGAAAGCATAGACTTTTCCCCTCTCCTGCTTCCAGTTCAGAGAGTTGGGAACAGGGAAATAGCTGTATCATTCCTTAAAGGTCCCTTGGAAACCAGTCCAACATGGAACAAAAGTGAATGGCCCCATTATTCTAAGGGGGCATCATTTTAAAAATACCAGGGATGCTTTTCTTAGCCAGTAATTGCAAATTCAATTTTAGTACTCTGAATGGCAGCAGGCTTCGAGGAGCAAGCATATTGCAAGCCAGAGTTTGCCAAGTGCAAGACAATCACAAGCGCTCTTTATCTTTCTGGTCACTCGATAATAATAGACTTCAGTAAAAAAGAGAAATGGCATTGCAGAAATAGAGCCCTAGAGGCAGCACCCACTTATGAATAAAGAGAAAAACTAACCCTGCAATGTACCATGTCAGAGTATAGGCTATCAACAAATCCAGAAAACCCACTGTTCTCATTTCATATGGCCTTTCTGTTGTGCTCTTTACAGGATTTTGAACACACGGACAGAAAAAAGTAAAGTCAGTAATCACAGTAAGGATAGATTTTGTAATAATGCCCCTATCTTACTGCTAAAAGAACAGTATCAACATTATCTCATTTTTGCACAGTATCAAACCTTTCACCTTAGCATCTCAGGACACTTCATAGGAAACTCTAGCCCATAGCAGATGAAAAGCCACGATGACCCCTTTCTGGTACCCAGCACAGCAGCACTCTCTGGCATAACTAAAATAAAACCAAACGTGTAGAGGAACCTCATAACCCTGTGCTGCACCCAAGGTACGATGCACCTTCACTGCTTGCTAACAAGCTGCGCTTGCCCCACCAGAGACATACAATACAGTCACTAATCTCATGTTTCTAAACATGAATGTGAATTAGTAAGTATCTAAATATTTATATGTATACATAAATATGTGTATATAAAGCCTCTGGTTACTTGGAAGACATTTCCCCTTTTCGCCTTCTTTAAATCCACATATTATTTCATGCTTTTTTTATTTAAATGACAGATCTGCCTTTAATTTATAAAGCAATTACAGGTCCACTGATTTTACTGAAAGCAAAAACATATCATGGACCTGAAATGGAGAAAAAAATCCAGACTAAAGATGATTAACTATTCATATTTGTCTCTGCCTTTTAAATAGACATCCTCTCTCCCATGAGATCAGGGATCAACCACTACTTAGATATTTCGTCCTCGGCTTAGACATTAAAACCTTCCCCATCAAGCACTGTCTTAGTAATGTTCTTTCTATTCTAAGGAATAAAAAATAACAATGAACTGATTAGAGACATTATATATGGCATTCAGTGATGGGAAAGAATGAGATGGTAAAAAAGCTGCATTATATTTATACTACTTCCTTATGCTTACTTTTTTGTTCCAGGAATAAGATGCTTTCTCTTTTACATTCTGATTGTGTTTTGTGACAATCATTATTCAGGGAATGAAGCATTTTAATGACCTAAAAATTAATTTGGTGGTCTCAGCCTAGCTCCCAGTGAACACGTGTACACATCAAAAAAAAATAAAAAAAAATCCCAGCCAAAAAAAAGCACACTAATTGGCAGTCTCATTGGCATTCACAGCACAGAAGGCAGGAACTCCATAGATTTTTAAAGCCAGAAGTGACCATTGTGATCATCTAGTCTGACAGGTCATGGGACTTCCCTGAATTAATTATTGCTTCAAATTTCAATGTCTGTGAGAGACCTGGAGCATGTTTTTTATAAAATCATCCAATGTCAGTTTTAATGGGAAACCCACCACTGTTCGTGTTTGTTTATTTATTCTAAGGGATGACTGTGATCACTATTAAAAAAAAAAAAGAAAAAAAAATAAAACTACAAAAACAACAAATAGTAAATTTTATTTTTCCTCTGAATTTTTACACCATAAGCTTTAAGCTTTGTTAACATCTTACACTTTTCTTTGCTAGAGTGAAGTCTCCTAGCAAATTAATTGTGTTATGAATGTGCTATATTTTTAACACTGTAGTCTAGTTTTTGGGTCATTGGTCCAGGAAGTTGGAAATCTGTATTCAATGCATTCCTAAATCTGAGGAAGATGCAACCCCCAGTTCCCATTTCCCAAGAGAACACCCCAGTTGCTAAACTAACCACAGCTGGAAACTGGAACTGGATTCAGGAATGCCACTTACCCTTCTTTTTGAAGCTAGGTCATTAGGTTGGCCAATAAGACAGTGTTTCTGAGGACAAAGAGAAGACACTGAGAAGTGTGGTGCTTAGCCGGATGTGCGAGGCCCTTAGTTTAGAGACAGAACATTATACTACAGTATATACCATGTCTAGTATATAATATTAAACATAATGGTTGGATAATGAAATAGTTCGTAGAAGAAATTAAAACCCATGGCACACCTTTCTACCCCACCTTTCCCTGCAGAGTGCTAGGGTATTTTTTGGTTTTAATTCAGTTGTCATACTCCTTTATGATTTCAGCATGAGAAAAGCTGTGCTATATTGCCCAAGCCATGCCTATTTTCTCAGGATTACTTTGTGGATTTTACCTTACAGATCTGGCAGTCCAACATATTTCATTACCAACTAATTTTTTGTTAAACTTTAGATTGTTAGTTGCTCGGTGTTAGGACACTACCAGCTAACTACTGGCACTACAGTGTGGAAAAGCAACTCCATCTTCTGAAGGAGTGTAATTAGAGGTAGATAGGCATTGCACATGTAACCAATAAAACAACCATATTTTCCAACAGATTGAGTTAATAGGGATTCACCCTAATTAAAAGCTTGAAGTTTTAATGAAAATACAAAGCCTTTCTTAGGAAAGACCTTTGCTTTGATTCATATTCAAGCCACAGCGGCAGCATGATTCTTAAGAGACCACCAGCAGAAGTGATGCTGTTGAACACTCCAGGAGCTCTTCAAGAAGACCAAGGTATGAAACTTATAATAGAAAAGCATAGCAGTGGGTCAGGGTCTCTCAGTGCATAAATGGTGTATTTATGCTCTAATTAAAGCACTGCCCTTTCTTTCACTCTTTTTTGGCTATTAGAGTTTTACGTGTACCTGCAATATGTTAGAGAAGAAACCCTCACCTCTAGTGCTGTTCAGAGACAGTTTAGTCTAAGCAGACTGAACAACAGTTTAGCCTATTTGCTCAACTGAAATTTGGGAGGTGTTTCTGGGGTTTTTTTGGGTTTGTTTTTTTTTGTGGATACATAAGTTCCTCTTCCCTAAAAGTTCAAAGGGAAGAAAAATGACATTGAACAGCTGGTTACAAAGGCACACATTTCCTTAGTGCTAAGAGACTGTTTTTAATAGGTGCTTTAATTACTTAATAGCCTGGAATAAACTTATAACCTTTAGGTTGCTGTTATGATTACCGACAACTAAAATATACAGCTCTGGCAAAGTAGCTCTCTCTCCAGAAGAGAAGGCCTCTGCATCTGATACTACCCAACACTCCACTTAATTATGTTATCCTTCATTTAGATGGTGATTCTATTGCAACATCTAACAAAGAGAAGATATTGCGCAGTAACAGTGAGTGGCTGGGACAGCTGCTTGATCAAGGCATTATTGAATTACACATACTGAGGATGCAGCTGGGTGGCAAAAACTGATGCTTTCACTAGGTGATGAAATTCTGCTCTGTAGTCTTTTAATACAGAGTGTATTCAAATAAAGATTAAAGGAAGAAATAAGGATCATTACAGATTAAATGCACTGAGGCTTTTCTACCCTGATATTTTTATTCAGAACAGTATTAGCTCTCTTACAATCTTCATGACACTTTATGACCACCTAGTTACACCAGCTACAGATCCACCAGCTGTCCCAGTTAGGTGAAATCTTTGGTACGACAGATACCAAGTGGAGCTATTCAAAGCTCCCGCCAAGCCATTACAAACTCAACACAAACCCTACAGGGTTGTCTATAAATTCCAGCCTTTTAGAGCCAAGTCACTCTTTCTCCCTAGCAAGAGAGCTGTAAAACAGGATTTCATAAGGAACGGGGCTCTCTGGCAGTGCCCTCACAGCACATGGCAGGGAGCTGGGAAGCTGCATGGGCGTGTAGGGGGAAAGAGGAGCTGGCAGAGCCCTGTTTCAGAGCACGGCGGTGAGCGCAGTGGGACGATGCCAACCACCAGCCCCACGGCCACCCTGGGACAGCAGCCCTGCGCCGCTGCCAAGCCTGCTGACGACCCACGCCTGGCATATGGGTTGCCCACAAAGGAGCGCCCCAGGGCTCCACCAACACAGCGTGGCACGTAGGTGATCTTTGGGGTCCAACAGCAATTTTGGAAGGCCTTTGGGACTCCAAATATTAATTACAAAATTAAGCCTGAAAGGCCAGTGAAGGCAAGGGATAATCTTGGATCAAAGCCAGGAAAGACAAACTTCTAAAAGCTTTTAAACACACGCTGCAGAGCCTTCTGGAAGCCCCACCTGATTACCCAGGGAAAGGCACACAGCAGGGTCTCTTTTAGCGTACTGAGAACAAGCCTTCAGATGTGACCTCTGAATTTCATCCAGATGACAGCTCACACGTGCACTCCAACGTCCAGCCAATTGGCCATAGGGAGCAGCAAAGTCTAATTCCCTAATTTCCTCAGGACAGGAGAATATATGGAAGTCTAAGTACAACTGCCAAAATCTTGCTTTGAGAGGAGTGTGGCAATCCAGCCCAACTGTATTGCACCTACCAGAAAAATTGTGTTTCTACTTGGAGCTCAGTTCGTCGCCGTCTTTGTCCCCATGTAGCCATTTACACCTGTGCAAAGTGAAGGGAAAACACTGCCGAGCGAGAATGAGAACAATTTATCATTCCTTTCCACAGCCACTGCAAAGCTGGGGAAGCAGGCACTGAATTTATCAGGTTCAAAAGAGATGGCAAATTCGAACTAATACACTTGCACTATTCATTTTCAAAGGAAACTAACCGCAGAATTGTAGCCAAATACAACATTAGCATTCCGAATATACCTTCAGCCCGGAGATACTTAATTATGGTACCCTTAGTAGCCACGGCATGGTTACATTTTGGACACACAAATAAATATTTGGAGCTCCACTGAGGTTCAATAAAGTTATGCACACACAAAATTGGATTAAATGGCAAGAAAATGCCATTGTTTGAATTTACATGCTTTTACACGCATATATATATTACATGTATATATTCTTCCCTAAAGTTAGCACTAAACATTAAATACAAAGGAACAGTGTTTGAATTACAGTCTCAGCAATATTTTAAAATTGAGCAACAATATCAGCAAGTATTGACTTGTACATACATTTTCATTTATTCTTCCACATTAATACAACTGTTGCAGCAAACTATTTTCATACACTTTCTGGGACCACCAGGCTGACCTGAAGCTGAATTATGTCCTTGAATACGGCAATACAGACCCTGGGCTTTTACATGATAATATAAACTATAAAAAAGCATTAGATATCTGAAATCACAGAGATTATTCCATGAGAACAAAAAACACATCTTCATGAACAGGTCATAATATTTCAAGTAGGGATGTTTCACATCAAGTATGCGAACAAGATTTTACAAGCTGCAAAGCACGTTCTCATCAGACCTACAGACCATTTCATAAATGCTCATCTAAATCAGGTACAGGATAACTGGAAAAGAAGAATTACAATAATAGCATAATACAACTACTTAATTCAGGTATTAAATGTGCTTAGATTCACTTGCAGCTTTAATTGAGTTTTCATTTTTCGTAGAGCACTTTCTACACATCAGAGAATGTAAAATAACAGACCTTGATTTTTTTTTCACTAAAGATATATTATTGTTTCAGAACTGAAAAGAGCAGCAATAATGACAGGATTTAAATCTGTCTTCCAGCTTTCATTAAAAGAAAACAAAAACAAAAAACAATAGCCTCCCACAAAACACCCCTTATACATGACAGCCAATTATTTCTAATTAAGTGGCCAGCTCCCAAGGAGAAGCACGTTTGGTAGAATTTCATGTAAAAGTTCAGCTCAACAGTTTTAATAAAATAAAATGTTTACTAGCATATAATTTTCTGCATTTCTACATTATTCTGTTAGGCAGGTTTATTAAATGTTGTCTTATTCTTTCAAATATTGTCCATGAGTAATAAACAGTTGCAGTTTTAAATGAGGAATAAGTCTCCTAAGGAAATGAGAGTACTAAGTAAATAAGAGTACTAAGGAAAAAAGGTACTAAGGAATTAAGAGTACTAAGGAATTACGAGTACTAAGCAGCACTGTTTAAGCATTGTTTAAGAACAATGAACATTTATCCTGGAGTTTTTCACTTACACATTTTTAAATAGTGTTCAAACTGAGCCAATCATGCAAGAAAAGATCTTGCTTTCATATTTATGTTATAGAAATTGTTAACCTCTGAAAAAATAATTTTGAAAATGGAGTTTTTCACATTAAGTTCATAGCCCACTTATTTATCAACAGTGCCAGGAAATGCATTCCTGACAAATACAGCCAGTCTCCTCTCTGTCTCTGCCTCGGGGCTGTAGTTCAACTCCCTTCAGTTTTACTTGCGGGAGAAGATCTGCCCATCTCCCCAGAACTTGTAGCAGACAGAGCACACTAGCTGGTTCCAGGGAAATAAAACTACAGAGACATCCCATTTGCCTTTCGAGAGGACAAGGGAGAAGGCAGGAAGGTGGCAGCCTGACATCCTAAAATTGCTGGAAGGCCAAAGAGAAGTGTGTGTATATATATATGTGTGTGTATATATATATATATATTTTCAGCATTTATGTTTAAGAGGGTGGTAAGGCCTGATGGAGAGCTGTGGAAGAGAAGGAACTTGGCTTCAGTCAGCCAGAGACGAGTTTCTCTGTAGATGAACCTCTAAGTCCTGGGGCTGGCTGGCACCGGGCAGCTGTACCCCCGAGGAAAGGCAAACAGGACGAAACGCACGGACCTCTCTCCAAGACAGCTATACATTGCAATAAGTGAGAGTGGGAATGAATTATTTAGGAAGGTATCAGCAGTATGAACAATGGTAATGGAGCAGAATTGAAGGGAAGCTGCAAGGAGGCAGAGCGTGATTAATTTATTGGAAACTCCTGGCTCCATCAGACACTATACTTTAGTGGAAGTGGAGAAGGACCCAAACCTGGGCTTTAATTAGCATTTTCACATCATTTTCAAACTTTAAAAATTAGCATTGTACACTTACAATTTCAGTTACAACTGAATAATTACACTTGTTCAACTATATTTCAAGCATGTGCAGGAGGGAACAACCAGATAGTGACTGCTAGGATCCTCTTAATATGAAATCCCCAAAGTCCATGCACTTCCAAACAACTATCAAAACTACAGAATTCTTTCATGTAAATACAGAACACCTTGTAATAAACCTTATCCCTAAAGTATGGCAAAAGTGTCTAAATTTAGTGCTTTCTAGATTACCATAAACACAAATCCAAAGGGCAGATACTGAAGAAAACATTTCCTATATGACTATCAGTTACAAGACACCACAAAGCCTAAAGAACAAATCAATGTGGAATGATTTTTCATATGCAGTATGAAAAGCAAGCTTTTTTCTAACCGTGGGTTTGGGGGTTGGATAATTTACAATTTTCACAGTAAAAATGCAATACTAAATGAAAACTATAATTTAGTAGGCAGCAACAGAAAGTTCATAAAGGGAAGGTGGCAAAAATTCTTTCTTTATGCATGTGAGAGAATATGTGAATGTCTTAAAACTTTAGATTTAAAAACCAGCATGTCCTATCTGGATTTGTCTATGCTCATCTACACTGTAGTACCTGCCTTCTCAAAATGAGGGGGGAGGAGGGAGAGAAAGGAGGGGGAGAGAGAGAACACTGTTTGATTTCACAGTTCTATGAAGGAGGGAAACATCATCCAGTTCTTTCAGATCTCTGAGGTGAAGAGAAATGATGTGAGACACTGAAGGTCACAAAGGTTGTACGTGGGGAAGTTAGGATAGCAGCCAAAATTCAGCTTTATCGACTCCAGAGCTCACAGAGTAGAGACACCAAATTCATTTTAACTTAACAGCTCCAAGCATTTAATATTTTTATTGTATATAACTATGTAATTGTCTTCTACTTTTGAAATTCCAAGGTGTTTCAGCATTGCACTTTTCATCCTCAAGTGCAGCATTTAGAAACAGTGTTTTTTAATGTGAGCACTTTTTACCAAATATATGAATATTTACAATTTCAACAGTTAAAACATTAAGAAAAACACCAACAATTATAATAAAATCAAAATGTCAGGTTTAATAGTGGCAGCATGTCTCACACTATCTTTTAATTCTTAAGAATTCTTAAGAATGTTTTCTCATTTAGTTCTTAACTACTTAAAGACCAAGATTTTAATCACTGGTTTTGGCACAATGCTTTTATAGTGCTAACCTGCTTTATCTTAGACTGTTGTGCATACCACCAGGAAATCCTCAGTATTACATCCCTACTAGTGATTAAAACAATGATCATTCTTTTCCTCCTGAAACCTATAAAATTGGAAATTCTGGGGCATAGCAACCAGTTACACAGAGGAAATTGTTCCTTTGGACTTGTGCCAATCACTAATAGGTGCTATTTCACCACAGGGTAGCATGCTCAAACTACTTTTCTTGCGTGAAATGTAATGCTTGGTAAACAGAGGATCTATAGTACTGTGAGATTTACTGGAGAGTCACCAGCTCAGCACCACTGTAGCCCACACCAGGAGGAGAAATGCAGAGCTTAGCTCCAAGAAACTATAAAAGGAGCCTGCAGAAACAGCCTCACCTCCAGCCAGGTGATGACCTGAACCCCTTAAATACCTCCTTGGCTAGAATCAACAATAATTCTTCTTCCCCAAAGGTGGGGAGTGCTGCAGGAGCCGGAATTCTTGTGCATTGAGCAGTCACTCATTACATTCTGACAGCCCCTCCACTGCCTGCATCTAGTCATCTTGTCCGTCCCTAGCATTTGATCCAGATGTAACTCTTACATCACTAGGAATTGCATGTTTTTTGCTATATATTCCCAGAAAGAGATTGGCTGTGGCATTTCAAACCCTTACACATGCCATCTGTGCAAACCACCTCTCACCTTAAACAGACAGGCTACTTTGCTCTAAGTGTAATTTGATGTGTGTGAGGGAGCAGGTTTAGGTGCCTTGCCTTATTTCCAAACACTCACTTGTGCCCTGGGAAATTTTCAACACATGTTGCAAGTTTCCTATTCCACGGAGGACCAAAATACCAGTTAGCTTCTCCAGACAGTAGAATACACCTGTCAGCTACAGCTCTTCAGCTATAGATATGGTAAGGTTTACATTTCCTCAACAAGCAGAGGCATTTGCTCTGATAAGGAGCATCCTTAGGAAATCTCATTCTTTGGATATAAATGATATACGGTCTTCTGCTCTGCATGTGACTACAGTGGAGTGGGCAGGTCAGTGCATAAACAGGACCTTGCAGCGTACAAGGATAGTAAAGACTGAGAAAACAAGGCAGAAAGACAAAGTGGTGTGGGGACAAAAATACACATTTTTCAAGGTTTTTAGTTCCATTTCAAGACTTCTTTTTCTTAAGATTTTAATCAGTTTTAAAGAATACACAAAGAGAAATACACAAGAAACACCAAAATGGCTAAATGAGGTGAGTTGACTCTATAAACCTTTCAAAATTCTTCAGGAGCCTCATCGACCTGACTAAACACCAAAGGTTTGACATCTTCCAGCTCTGTCATCTTATTTGCTCTAATAAAAAAATATTTCTTCTTATACTCTATAATGTAGGGACAATATTAAAGACAACATAAAGTTAAAAAATATTGCAATATTGAACAGTCTTTCTCTTCAAAGTACCATAGTAACAAATGAAGATAAGAGACACACTCTTTTGGTTCTATGGGCAAATTAACTGAAGACTTGCTTGTTTGCCAAAAATAATGCAAATTTGGGCTAGAAAAATCCATGCTGGTTTTCCAGTTTCTCCAGGTGAAAAATTCATTTATTATACTGTGTGCTCCGCACTACCTAAATATCCCTGCTTAGAAATCAGAAACATTACAGAGAGGGTTCCCAGGTTGTCACTGAACTGATAAAGGCTCTGAGCAGAGAGTTGATAGGTGTTACAGTTTTGTAGCAAAGACACAGAGTAAACCAGCACTCAAGACATGAAAATACATACGTCAGAGACAAACAAAAGAATGAGAAGCTGACAAAGCTGCACAGATCCTTATTCTGGAGTCCTAGGTCTGCAAAGGGAATCATTGACTTCACCAGAGAATATTTCCCTAGCAGCAGGATTTGCCTGTAACTTTTTAATGTGTCTTCAGCTGCTCTCCTTTTTAAGCAGAAGTAACAATGAATAAATGGCAATGCATATTTAGGACTGTATTCCACTTAATGACATTTTCATTATATTATTTATGGCTTATTTTTAGAGAGGCTGGTCACCACTGAACTGCTCTGAAAAAATTAAAAGTGTCTTTTCAATGAAAAGGAATAAATTGTTCCATTTCTTTGTCTCCATTATATATCATCCACTTTTGCAGCAAGCAATGCCTTGCCCTTTCTCTCCAGTAGTTAGAGAGCCCTGCAGAATGCTGGACTAGGGGCTGAAAAAGGAACTGACTATACCTGAGAAAAAGCAGGCAAGCACATTGGTTTTTGACATGAACTACATTACTCATGCACAGGTGATGTAGAACACCCTCACACTCTGGCATAGAGAAAGGAAATCGTTCCATGGTTGAAATGGTTCAACTTGTAACAGCAGAGAGTGGAGGGGGAGCCCTGAATAATGAAAAAAAAAATCTGCTAATAACACAATTCCTTGTAAAAGGAGAGGAAGAGAGTTGCATTGCTGCCTAACCCACACAGAGCTGTAAGCAATGGCTTCTGGGCATAACTC
Organism: Actenoides lindsayi; assembly: GCA_025331215.1. Classification (NCBI taxonomy): domain Eukaryota; kingdom Metazoa; phylum Chordata; class Aves; order Coraciiformes; family Alcedinidae; genus Actenoides; species Actenoides lindsayi. The sequence continues at coordinate 58,523 of WTSP01025607.1, read as the reverse complement.
TTAGAGACTTTTTGTAATCTCGATAAGGTCAAAAGTGACCCACATTTCTTTTTTAAAATAATCCAAGCCACCACAGTCCTGCAAGAGGCTCTTTTTCTCATGGTTACAAACTAGTACCAGTACTGCTACTACCACCACTGCTACACTATTGTATTACTATTAAAAATAGTAGTGTATTATTGTTGCTGTCTTTATTAATTTGATGAGAGTCTTCCAGCCCAGGCTCTTCAGCTCAAACTCGAGAAAGGAGTTTTCTTCCACAATAAGAAAATGAGACATATTGCTGATGTTTGGTAGCAAAAGCAGTGGGCAACCCTAGGCAGGAGACTCCCAAGATGAAAGGTGCCTCACACTCTGCACAACTGAGTCCACATCCAGCCAGGCTGACACACTAATGGTGTTTGTTACGTTATAGTTAGCTAGCTATAACATAACCACTAATACATCTGCTTCGGACTGAGGTAAGCACAGGACTTGACCTGGGTGACTTTGTGCAGATTCAGGGTGTCCTGGTTTAACCTCTGCTGGCAGCTAAAGACCATACAGCTGCTCACCCACTGCTTTCCCCACCTCCCGTGGGATGGGAAGGAGAATC
>WTSP01025607.1:23060-45777 GCA_025331215.1 Actenoides lindsayi | reverse complement strand
ACATTTGCTAACCTCCAGTCCATTGGGACCTCCCCAGTTAGCCAGGACTTCAGATAAATAATGGAAAGTGGCTTGGCAAGCATATCTGCCAGCTTTTTCAGCACCCTTGGGTGTAACCCATCCGGTCCCATAGATTTGTGTGCATCCAAGCGGCATAGAAGGTCACTGACCACCTCCTCTTTAATCATGATAACCTCATTCTGCTTTCCACCCCTGTCTCCCAGCTTATGAGGCTGGATGTCCAGAGGATAGCTTGTTCCAATACTGAAGGCTGAGGCAAAGTAGGCATTAAGCACCTCGACCTTCTCCTCATCCTCATCCCCATTTCAGAGTGCTGTGCTGTGAGGCAAGGGTACTGCTGAGATTGTACAGTCAGGTGGCTTGATAACAAGGGATTTGTAGACATGAATAAATGCAGGGGAAGAAACAGTTTGCACTGGTAGCAGCACCTAAGAGCTGGACATTTCCTTTTACTTTCACCTCTCTGGGGATTAAGGAGGTAAAAACAGTAATAAAGACTAGCTTTAGTGATCACACGGACAATTAGGATAGCCAGAAAGAGTTAAATGAGGTAGGAAAAAACCTCATGCCCCATAAAACTGTAAGAAATCTTGAATGAAGTTTGTGCTCCCAAGGTGCTCCCAGTGATAGTATATTCTCAGCTTATCAAAAAGCTCCTAACAGCATCTCTTTTCCTAAGCGTATTAAAATGCCACGCTATGAGAGACAAGATCTCTCTCAGGTTCACAACCAGTTAGAAGTTAGGAAGACAAAAGCTGGACTAGAAAGTCAGCTTTCACCAGAGAGAAATTACACCTAGATCCTTTGAGTACCTGTGCTGGAAGCTCTTCTCTTGGGGGCTCACACATGGAAAGGATATGAAGAGTGAAAGAATTACATTTCCAAATGAAACAAGTTGTTTTCAAGGGAATGAAAAAACTAACACAATGTACAGAATGATCTCATGCTACTGGGTGACTCGGCAATAAAATGGCAAATTCAGTGCCAATTAATGCAGAGTAATGCACATGGGGGGGGGGGGGGAAGTATCTGTGCATAAAAGCAAAGAGGGACTCTAAACTAGGTATTACCACTTGAAGAAAGATGTCAGGATCATTTTGGACAGTTCTTGGCAAACAGTGAGTTAGTGTTTAACAGGAAAATTGAATGATAACTATTAGGAAGGGTGGAGAGCAAAGATAAAAACAATCTTGCTGCTGTGTAAATCATGGGGACACAGGTGGACTTGACATATAGATATATTTGTTCCTTCTTTAAGAAGATGTAGCCAACCTGGAAAAGACAGACAGAGGACAGACAACAAAGACAACTATGCTGCTATAGAAGGAGAAACTAAATAGCCAAAGTGTGATCAAAGTAGAAGAGCTGATGTGTGTGTGACAAGATTGCCATGTGCTGGAGGTCAGGAAGCAGCAATGGCAGGCACTCCCAAGGGGAGGCAAGACAGGAACCACTGGCGACAAGTCAAGACAACAGCCCCTCCAGCAAGGGTGCAGTCCCCCAGTGCCAAAACAGGGCAAACAGAGCAGGTCCAGTGGCAGTCCCTGGTTCAGTCCCCAGTTTCCACCAGACATCCCCTGTTGCAAGGGCATGTCCAAGGCAAGGAAGAAAGTTGAGTCAAAAAGGCCCAGCACACCGTACTCATGTACAATATAGCTCATGCAAAGACCAAGCACCAAGGCTTGGGCTTAAACAAGGCTCCTGGGCCAGTGGATGAGGGTAACAGTCGTGCAGATGGTGGCTCTTCATTTTGTCCCTTGCTACTGATGGAGAAAAAGGGTGTCAAGTCATGATGGACCTTAGCCCAGGCATCTGTGCATCCTTGGAGCTTGTTAGGGAATGGACTGGTTTTAGTGATCTTTGTAAATGAATCCACAAAATGGGATGCAGAGTTTTACATCCCCAACTTATGTTAATATAGCAACTAGGTGATTTGTGATTCATTCCTGTCCAGCTCTACTTGAGCAAAGGATAAAAATAGCTGCAACTGTTTGGCCTTCTTTGCAAAACTAGAATCAATATTTTTAACTAAGAAAAGACTAATGAGGCTAAATGAAAAAGATCAAAAGTTAATTAGGGAATTCTAATAGCTCACTTCTTAAAAATAAATAAATAAATTTATTTGGAAACTGAATTAGCCATGAATTCTGTGAAACCACAGTAGCTCCAAAACACATTCCCCTTTCTGTGCATGTTGATGACCCATTCAGAGGTCTTTCTTAGAGTGGATTGAAAAGATGTTACATTTGAGCATAGAGCTCTTATTGTTTTCAAATTTATAGACATACCTAGAGGTAATTGTAAACCATTTGAGCAACTGCCATAAGCTGTCCTGAAATGACTGGCAGCCTTTCACAACAGCTACTCAAAAGGAAGTTGTAATCCCAATATGAGCAGATGAACAATTATGGGAATACCATGAAATGTTTGGAACAGATTTTTGTCCAAAATGTTTCTAGCAGATTTAATCTGGAATGTAGCACTGGAAGGGACCTCCTGAGTTACCAAATCCAATTTCCTATTATCATCACTAGCAAAGTCAGAAACACCGTGAATTTGGCAAGAGCCCCATGATGGTAAACTGCCAGTCTCCTGACATGGCTTCCAGAGAGAAATGCATAAGCAGGTGACGCCATGGCTGGATTTACTGAAAATTGCTACTAAAAGGTAACGGGTTCTCAGGGACTGGCAGGAAACTGAAGTTTGCAGGGTTGATCACCAGGACAAGGATTACAGAGCAGAATTACAGTAGAGTCTCCCCAGGGCTGGGGAGCCAGAAGGTAAGAAATACCTGTTCATAAATTAATCACACTCCTCCTTAAAACAAACTAATCAGTGCAAACAGCCCCTGAAGAGCCTCAGATGTGTAACTTCCAAATGCTGAAGGTAGTTTCTCTAAACAGTCTTCTTCTAAGCCAGCCTCACAGAACTCAGCACTGATTTTAAGTTTTTTAGCTCTTAGAGCTCAGAGCAAGACTGGGTACAGCTGAATCTTAAATGAAGGCCAAGGCAAATTCTTATCTAACCACCTTTGGGGCAAAATCCATTAAAATAGCTTAAGGGTCTCCTCTACATGAGGAGAGACTGAGAGAATTGGGACTGTTCAGACTGCAGAAGAAAAGGCTTGTGGGGTGATCTTATCCATGTGCATGAATATCTGACGGAGAGGTAAAGATGATGAAGCCAGGCTCCTCTCAGAGGTGACAACAGACAGGACAAGAAGCAGTGGGCACAAACCACAATACAGGAAATTCCATTTAAATGTAAGAAAATATGTTTTGTTTGTGAAGGTGATTGAACACTGGAAGATGTAGCCCAGAGAGGTTGTGGAGTCTCAAAATTTGACTGAATATGGCCCTGAACAACCTACTCTCACTGACTCTGCTTTGAGCAGGGTGTTTGGACTAGACCATCTGCAGAGATGCCTTCCAGCCTCAGTTATTCTGTAATTCTCTGTTTCTAGGATTTTTACTTTTTTTTTATGGTAACTGTCTCACTACCCAGTGATTCTTACTGTATAGCAGTGATTTACACAGCAGCTCTTGGAACAGAAGAACAACCATTTACAAGAAACCCCGAGCAATTTTCAGTTCATTTTAGCACCTGTAAGGAAATGGGATTTTCCTACCCTATGGTGAGGCAGGAACACCCTGTGACCTGTACTGTACTAACACAAGGCAGTGAGGATTTATCCACGGGTGAGCCTTACCGTTAGAGGTTTTCTTCACAAAAATAAACCAGAATTCTTCTGGTTCTTCCCCTTGTGCAGAAAATAGATGCAGGCTGAAAAAGACAGTCTCAGAACAGGAATTTGCCCAGTTGACACTTAAGAATGCACCGAGTAATTTTATGGTTAACCAAACAGGGCTCAAAAACTACAAGCTATTAACACCATCCGTGCTTACCTCAGAAACCTCTCCAACTTCTCATATACACTTACCTCCTTTCCTCTGACCCCAGCTGCCTCTATGCTGTCTATTTCTACATGAGAGCCAACAATCCTCCTGGGTGCCCAGTGCTTCTCCTGGCCAGGTCCCAGGGGGAATTAACCCCTTGCCTTCCTTTCTATGCAGCGCAGCACAGTGCTGGGGGCCACAAAGCCAGGGACACCACCATACTCATGCTTCTTGCAGCCCTTGTTCCCCAAGGGGACAGCAGCATCTGCAAAGGGGAATCTCACAGGAGCATTTTATCCTCACTCTGCTGTCCCACTGCCAAGGAGAAATGATAGCCTGGGCCTTGGTCAGAAAGATGTATTTTCATGAACTGTCACCACTTCCTCACCACCACCACACCACATCACCCCTCTAGAAGCCCACCTTGTGAGGCCATCATAACTGATGAGAGACTGAGTAGCACAGCATTTCCTGGGCAGCAATATGCTTGAACAGCTTCTGAGCATGCTGGTATTGCTTTCAACACCTCTTGGCAGGCAAGTTCCCTTCCTGAGGATGGACCCAGTGATTTCATCACTCTGCAGTGCCCCTGGCCCTCAGGGCATCGAAAGACTTCCCTGGAAGAGACAACCCCTGTCTCCATCATCCCTCATCCCAATCTGGACACAGGGCAGCCCTTGGGCCTCACTGCCTTGACACCACACAGGCACTGTGAAGAAGAGAGGAGTTTATCCAAACCTGATGAACAGCCGCCTCAAACGACTGTCTCCTTTGAGCACAGGGCACCAGGATGGGAGCTGCTAATCAGTAGGAGCAGAGCTAAATGCCAGCAGGCCTTCAGGCAAGAGGTCAAGTCTCACTCTTGCCTCCTAGGTATAAAGAAAAGAAAAATGGAAAAAATGTTATTACACTTTATAAAACACTTCAAAACTGAAAAAATGGTAAACTCTTTCTGACACTGTCACTTTGCCCCTCTGAACTGTCAGGGGAGTGAAAGGCCAATCTCCACAGTAAGTCAAAAGGCCATTCCAAGATCTCTGACATATGTAATTTCTTTGAGGGTAGGGTATTCTCAGTTATGTTTTAAGTTTCAGTTGATTTTCTTCCAGTGAAAAAAAAGCAAAGGACTCGTGTCCTGAAACACAGAAAGGAGATGTGCATAACATCTTGAGAGCTCCATTGACTTGTCTGTTTTCCTCAAGTGGTGCCATATTCTTCTGTCTTCGTGTGGCAACATGCAGAAGGGTAGGCATGAACTGAAGTGTGTCTTATGAACAGAGGAAGGAAAGGATAGCCAAAAAAATGCAGATCAAGCATTTAAGCAACTATATTTTTCAGTGTTGCTGTGCAAAGATGTGTTGACATCACAATGCAATCAGTCAAACATCACTTAGCGTAAATTGTCCTGTGACTTCACTACACAACATATTTGCTAGAATTTACAGCTAAATAATGAAAAAAAAATTAAAATCTCATATTGTAAATAATGTATTGATCCACTGATGGACAGCAATCATCTAAAACATTGTTAGATAATGTGTCAGCCAGCCACATAATTGGTAGACTAATGAATAAGATAGTTCATATATAATTTACTCAAAGAAATATGCCTAATTTCCTAGATTTAAATAAATAATTCAGCTAGATGTGGTTGTTAGCAGAGAGCTATTTGTTAGCTAATACAAATATTTTTTCTTAAAGCCCAAACAAACAAGATCTTTTTACTGCTTTTTCACAAAGACTCTTTAGAGAGTTTACAGCATACCTGCCAACACCCTTTTTACGGGAAAAATGACCACAGATTACAAATGTATCTACATGCTCATGTATTTCCATAAATTCAAGTATAAACAATCAGCTTAGTATTTTTCCCATCAAAAAGTCTCTAGATAGCTCTGTAACAAACTCCAGTGTCTGTGGATAAGGGTCCAAATTTAAATGAACCATTGCAAACTTTTATTTGAGCTCATTTGTACATTTACAAATAAAAGCCTCAGCTTTTCGCAAATGTGCTTGATCCCTGTCAAGACCAAAGGAGAATACAGGGTTGTGTGAAACTAGATAGCTCAGCTGAGCAAGGTGAACACTGCAGTGACAGCTGGGAGATCTAATAAGACTTGGGGAGATTCTGAAGTCAAGGCCTCCTAAATTGGCTGGAAGGAGCATATGACTTGGCCAACTACAGGTTTGCAGGTATAAGTGATAAGACCAGGTCTAGAGCCTTTGCACTTTCATTGCTTTCTCCTGCATCTGCTCCTTTGCTTTTCAAGAGCTTGTTCAGGAGAGCCAACGCACTAAAGATGGGGACTCACACTGCCGTGTGGAATCACAAGGCTGTGTCAGGGACCATCCTGAGCTTAATGCAGGGGTGCACGGCGCCTCCTGCCTCCTCTGCCTAGAAATGAGGTTTCTGTGAAGTACACAAATCTGATCAACCTTTCTTCACCAAACCTCCCTTCAAACCTTGAAAAGAACAGCCAGCATTTGTGGACAGTTCTTTTATGTGCTGAGAGGCTTCAGCACATAACCAAGAAGCCACACATATTTCCTAAATAAAGAATTCCTTAAAGTGTAATATTTTACTTGGAAATACTGCTGATGGACTATTAGTTGTAATATGTTGCACTGTCTTTTTAAAACTGGTAGAGAATAGATGGGCTCAAACCTGTTCCTGCTAAAAGTGATAACCAAGCTAGAAAGGTGAATTCATCCCTGTGATTGCTTACATGTAGCATACAAAGACCCATCCACACTTCAGTTTCACACAAAATGTTATAATAAGGAGAATTAGGAATTTAGAAACAGTCAAAGGTCTGGAAATCAAAATTATCTTTAATTTTAAAATAACCCATTTAAAGTTAAAGCTACCCTCTTCTATCCAAGGATTTTTTTTTTTCTTTATACCTGAGTGGATATTGATATGAATAGTAAAAGTCACTTGGCATAGGCGCATTCCTTTGGAAAAAATCTACTGCTGTTTCATATCATAAAGGAGCAAATTTTACAAAAATTAAATTATCCATTTTTCACTTGTTCTCTGAATGTCTAAACCACTTTCGATAACATTGAAATATTTTTTTTCCCCAATCTGAAACAATCATCTACCATAGAAAATTTCAACGTGACTTGTTAAAGTGTGGTAAGGTTAATTAGTAAGCAAAATAAACTATAAATAGGCTCACAGAAGAGCAGATTAGGTACTTTTAATGCTAAATTTCACACTCTCACTACATTTGGTGTAAGATAAAACACACAGTACAATCCCAAAGCAGTGGTCACTGCAAATTGATGCACATTTTAACTAGAACAAGGCACTGGGTACCCATTAACTCATTTTATTTTAATTTAGCAGTAAAAGCTCTCATTATAGCCATTAGACAAAAGAGAGAGACCTTTGGCATTAAAGTAAGAGAGAAAGCATACATAGAAATAAAATAAAAAATAATTTACAGCACAGAGACTAGTAAGCTTATATTAATGAAACTTGAAGACTTAGTTGTAAATAATTGAATCTGATTAACACAAATGGGAAATATATCAAAAACATTAAAAGAAAAACCAACACAAAACTGGAAAGAATTCATTTTAGAATTCTGTTAGATGGAGACTAACCCATATTTTTCCAGGTGTGGCTTGAGGAAATAACACCAGGTTGCTTTCACAGTTGTTTGTAGTATATCTGTAGCGATTATAATTTTCCACACCTTCTTGTAGTAACTGGATGGCAAATAGAGCACTGTATGTGTTTGCAGGCACAACATTCCAGCTGTTCTTTTCCTCAGTTCTGGGAATACTTTTCTCATCTTTTATTAATCTTAGCTTTCAAAGGTACGTATTTTGGAGCAAACCTGGTCATCACCTTCCACTCACTATTTACAGTGTCTGCTTAGAAGAATTATGAATTTGTTATATTCGGTAATATGGTAATATGATAAAATTAAGCATCCAAAACGTATTAAAATGGAAGAAAATCCCTCTGAAGCCTGGGATAGAGCAAGTAGGGTTGTTTACGGTTTTTTTATGTGATGCTTCTCTTGGATGCTCTATATATCTTTAACAGAAACGGGATTTGGATAACAGGGCTTGATAACAGACTTGTGTGCCACGGCCAATTTGCTGTTCTGGGAGACAGAAGAGAGACATGCCAAAAGACAGAAGTGGCTGTGCCTCTAACCCCCTGTTTCTTGAGCAACTCAAACACCATGCCATGGAAACTGGGTACCAGAGCTCAGCACCCTCAGAGGCCTTGCACTGCCCCTGAGCCCACCAGGCTCTGCAAAGCTTGGCGATGTCAGTGCTTTCCCAACTACCGGCAGGTATTCAAACACCAGATGACAGTCAGACTCTGTTTCCATTTCTCAGACATGTTAGTTTTAATAAACTGAAAGCCAGCCTTGGCACAGCTCTCAATTCCTCTGTCTCCACACAGCGCTAAGTAGCATCAGAGCTCCTGACCCACAGTGCAGTCTGCACAGACACAGAGACAATTTATTCAGCTCATAGAAATTGCAACTGTACCAAAGATATACCCCATATTGCCAATGGCTCATCTTGCCAATTTAAGCTTTGCCTATCAAGCCAGACACACATATTGCGTGATTCTGACATGGCAGAATCTGCTAAGAAATTCATCCTTCCATCACATCCTTGAATTTCAGGTTACAATGTAAATATGCATAAAATGCATATTCCAGCTACTGCAGAGATGCCTTTTTTAAAAGGGCATCAAATCCAGTCCCTGTAGCAACAACTCCTTTTGCATACAAGTAGTCTGAGCTGTTCTTCAGAGGAAGCTGATGACCAGTTTCCACACAATCAGGGATTTATTGTGTCCCTGCTGCTGAATTCCCCATTTTGCTGTAGTCAACAAAGTCACCGGTGAAGCACTGAGGTGCACCCGCACAGAACAGCTTGCAAGACTGAGGCCTGGGCGCAAACAATAGCAGGGTTTTTTGGCAAGACTGAAAGACCTTGTCGGCAGATTGAGGAAGCCCACGCTGCTTCTACTGCACTGCCGTTGATCACTATCAGAGAAGAGCATTAATCAAACATGCAATACCATTATTTTTCCAAATTGAGGTCTCAGGTCTGTGGTAAGCACTTCTCTTAACACAACATTGCACAAATATTATGCAACCACACTACAAAACTGCTGCATTGAAAAATTTGAATAATAATGAGTACTTTTTGGAAATACTGCTCCAGTCTTGCCTCTGTTTAGGCAGGGAAGGCTGAGCATGGGTAGAGTGCTACATGCTGCATGAGTTAATTTGTCTTTTTATCTGCTTTTGGCTCATAACTCACATAGAACTTTGTGAAAAATGACAATGTCAACATCTCACCATTAAGGTGCCATGTGACAGACGCCCAGCACAGCAGGCTGAGGAGGCATATCCGAGTCCTGCAAACTCTCTTTGCTGCTGGATTTACTGATGGATGACAGAGCTCCACAGTGCTGACAAAGATGCTGCTGACCTCACTTCCAAACATCTAGCAGTGGTTGGCAGTTTGCAGCAGTACATCCAGGATACAGCATACAAAAACCAGCATGCTTTTAGAGTGGGGAAGGGTTAATTTTTAAATATGGAAAACGGTTCAGAAACAGTGAAATTTCTAAAGAGAAATGTTGTTTTGGAAATGTTTCTGTAATCTACAGAGAGAGAGGATCTTTTTTAAAAAACTGAACCCACAGAATAGTACATAATCGCCACCCCTTTCCCTGCCTGCCACCTGTCCTCTACTAGAAACTTTATTACTAACCTGTGACAACTCTTAAACTGGCCAGATCCTGTTACATATTCAGAAAGAGGATGCTTTTATAAGGGGAAATTGGCCAGTGCAACAAAGCATTTCTTATGACATTTCTTGCTAACTTCTTTTTGGTCGTTAAACATTTTTTGTTTTCCTCCACATGACTATTTTCAGGCTTTAAAAAGGAGAACAAATTTAAGACAGCATGTGCGTTGCTTCTCAGCCTGCATTGTCTCTGAGAAGCAAATAAATAGAGCCTTCTTGCCTGTGAGGATGAGTATCAGAAAAGTAAAAGTAGGACACACAAAATAAAAGCATCACTGACTCATAGCTACATACACGGCAAAACCAAAAGCTCATTACGACAACCTAGAGGAGTTGTTCATGTACAGACTGTGGTGCATTTGCATCAGCATTTTAGTTCAAGCCAGGAATTGCTCAAAGATCACCACTCTCCACCCAGTGACACAGCAGAACGCACAAACTAGATCCCTTTGAGGTGAGGGACCCTCAGATAAGCCCTCCAGGAGGGCATCTAATGTACCCTGGCCACAAATAGGCATTCAGGACACAGGATCTGGATAGGGCCAGCCAAAAGGAAAAATCCTTGAAGAGCACATCATGGGGACACATGGCCCTCAGCACCATTTCTCACCATAGATCCACTTCCACTGTTCCTTGGTGAATTAAATATAATCAATGAGTGCTGAGGAGGTCAGGAAAAAGATTTAGGGTGTATGAAGCTGTGGCCAGATTAGGTACAACTTGTCCCCATTTTGCCCATTGGTGGGTTGCAATGATGGCCCATCAGGGTTTATGATGTTTCAGTCAAGGAGCTGAGATAACAACAAATCCCAAATCTCAAGACAGAGGGTCAGAATTTGAAAACAGAGTAAAGAAGCTGTGGTCTTAATATTGGTTCACATAACCATAATGTCTAAGGGGAGCCAATGAGACTCCAAAAACCATATGGACAAATTTAATACATTTGTAGTAAGAAGGATCCTGTGTGGGTACTGTGGCTAGCCCTCTGAACTGAAAATCAGACAGAAAGGGGAGCTCCTTAGTTTGGGAAGAAGCCATGGGCCACATAAGAGATATTGGTAAAATACTCCTTCAGCCACCGAGAACACAGAAATGTGACTTACTGTTTCATACAGGTGGTGATGTAATACTAAGGAAAGAACTTACTGTTCCCACAAACATGAGCTGCAGTAAAGAGCAGTGTCTCCCCTCTGCCCTGGGAAGACAAATTCCCACTGATGTGCCGGTTGCCCCACAGTGTTCATGGGGTGAGCATCCAGGCAGGGACTGACTGCAAGGCTTCACCAACCTGTAAACAACACAGGGATAACCAGGCAGCAGTTACAAAAGGTAAAAAATTAGTGCCATGGCTTTCATTCCAGAATATGCAATTACATATATAATTTCTTAATTATCAGAGAGCACTCTTCTATCCTTATACCAGACTAGATCCTTTGAATGTGATGTTGCCAGATAAAGCCCTTTTTCTTTTCTTTTCTTTCCCTGCAAGAGTATAATGTTGTTTTTGGAGATTTCATTCTTGAGTATTAAATCTAAGGATCTTTATATTTTCCACCTGGACACCACAGCATTTCCATATTTCATAACACAAGATATAGAAGTTTCATCAAAGCAGATGCACCTGCTTGGTGGTTGTAAGACTTCTGCTGTACATAAAGTGTTAGGATCAAAATACTTCTGAAAAAAGTCAGAACAACTCACAAGATATTTTCATTCAGTCCAGGCAAGAAAGAATCTACCTTATGAATAAATATCTGTCAAATAACTCACTCACAGCAGGAGAAGCAAATCTAGGAAAAAAATGAAGGAAATCAGAAACTTACAAAGAAACTTATTAGCATGCCTCAGAGAAAGAAAAGACCAGAGAGGTCTGACTAAAGCAAAATCAAACTTCACATTAAACAAATTGCACCATTGATTTAGCCCAAAGTCTCGACTTTTCCTGGTAAAAGAACACAACAATAAACTGATCTTGTACATCTGTTAGATTGAGTCTTTCATGTAATGCATCAGAAGGTGTTTTTCAGCACATCCCATTCCAACAACATTAACCAGCAAAGCCCCTATCAAGCCAGAAAAATTGGAGAATAGCATTGCAGGATTATTATTAAACCAGAGGCCCTGACACAGGGAGAGCCTACCCACGGGGACTAAGTGCATGACAAGCTATGTCAGGTGTTATTCTGAGAGGCTGTGATTTTTTCCAGTACAAACAGCACAAAGAAAACATCTCTGGAGTTGTGGAGGACTGAACTCAGCTAAAATTAAGGAACTTCAAGCCAGAACTGGAGGCACTCAAAATACTATTTCACTGACATGGACTGTCAAGGAGTTGTTTGGTCAATTTAAGATACATTCGCAGTATTAAAATCCAATAGCATTACAAATTATGTGCCAAGTAAAAACTAAAAACATAGGCAGAGAAACAATACAAACTTTGGGATGTTCTGAGTATATACCTCACTACAGCTATGGACTTTTTGATGCTAAGCCACTTCAGCTTGTAGGTATAATTTGATGAACCCTAACTGATAAGCCCAAACCAATGTGAGACATCCATGAGGAATCAGCCTCCACTTCCAAAGGGCTGTAGAAGTTCAAGGGCAGCATCACCAGAGAGGGTTGGGGCCACCATGTGCTTCAGACTGTCTCGTGATGCCCAGTCCTGGGTGTGGCTGATGGACTGGACAAACCAAGGGACAACTATTTATTTTGCTCAATAAAATTACCTTTGGAAGCACGGAAAGTTCTGTTCAAAACTTTGTCATTATTGGAGTACAAACTCTCTGTTCAACTGTGTTAGAGGATTTCCAAGAAGTTACCGTGAAATGCCTCCTTGCAATATTCCCAGTGAGCATTATTATGCCATGTATGTTGGGAGAGAGCTAGAAATAACCAAATGTGAAAGCTTTCATGTTCCCAGGCTTCTCTGATGTATGTTGTTTTCACTCATTTTCAAACCCATTATCCCTTGAATTTTCTTTAAAAGTTCAGTCAGAGGTCAAGGTCCAGCAAAAGAAAGATGAGCCCATCTGGCCAAAAACGGGAAAAGCTAAGTGATTTGACATCAGGGGCTTTTCAGGGAAGTTTTTCAGTTTCTCAGGGCTCCTATCACACAGTGTTTATGTGATGCAAGATGCCAAAAATGCTGTTATCTTGGGTGGTGTAATATCTGTAGCATACAAATATTACACATGCACCTTGTTCAGGTAGGTCATTTATAAATAGTTAGGGAAAAAAAAAAGAGAAGTCTTTCCCAGTGAAGTGGCATGTCCCTATACTTACTACTTTCAGGTAAATTAATGTAATAATTTTTACTACCCCTTCTACCATAGGAAAGCCTGGTCTAGTTTAGAGCAAGGCATCAGTCCTTCCCAGGTCAAAGATTTCAATTTACCCAAAGTGAAGCCAGTTCCTACATATTGATTGCTCTCCCTAGCTCTAAATTATCACTGATTACTTTGAGAGCAGAAGTGTTGATAGTTTCCTGCCATTACTGACCTAACTGAAATTTAGTCTATAGTCTAATTTTATATTTGTAGCAACTAAAATAAGACTGGAGTGCCTTAGTGTTTCAAAGTTGTTGTTTTCTCTTGCTTTAAAGAAAATCCTACAAAATGAAAAATACCAATGTTAAATATTTTTTTGGTCAGTGGTGCTTTATTGAAGTCAATAGATACGTTAAGAAGGAAGTTCTGGAGGACTGATAGTCTTTTAAAATATGTATATAGGATTAATGTATAGTGATCTTAACTTGCAGTGCTTAAAAATTTGCTTAAGAATTCAGTGTTCCTCCATATGTGGGGCTGAAGCACCTTCATGTGGCATGGTGTGAGGAGGGGGAGGAGGATTTTGAAAAAGATCTAGTGACGATATATTGGAATCCACAATGGAAGCTCAGGCCATGCAGTAACACTAAATCCATGTTATGCCTGGTCAAACTCCCTCAGACTTTTTCCTTTCTGACAGGTTTCCACATCCTCTCAACCACAACATGCCAGTCCCCTGTTGGGCTGCTCCTCAGAGAAGCCAAGCACCAACCTGTCACAAATACTAACCTGTAGGGATTTCTCTAATAAAGAGCTGGAGCATCTTAATGGGGTAAAGAGAGGGAGGAATGCACAGTTATAGTTCGTGTTCTTCTGGCTGAATGAGTACAAGCTTTCAGTTTGTCAATCTGATCCCTTTCACAGATCACTTTTTTCTATCTTAAGAATACGCACATCCATATTAGATCAAATTGCAGTGTCTCTTCTCAAGTTAAAATACATCAGTATAGTCTACCAGAAACAGACTTTTAATTTGCTTGCAAACTGTGTATGGGAAAAATGTGTCCAGAAAAAAAACAATAGAGGGAAGAACAAATAGATGAAAACTTCAACTCCCTCTTCTGGGATCTTCTGCCAGCAACACCAATATTCCTAAAGTAACTCTCATAATCTGACTCCTTCCAAAAAGTAGAGAGCAAACAACACAGTCAAAACAAGTGTTTTACTAAAGGATCTTTTTCATGGCTGGTGATATGAAGTAATTAAGCACACAAGGTATTAACGTATGTTTTCACAATTCTTTCTCCATCATATAGGAAGAACTAATACTATGTGCAGACAGAAGCAGTCATCACAAAAAGAATTAGATCTCTACATATGAATGAGCAACCCTTGCTGTCAAATATTGAAAAACACATCTCAGAAGGGGACCTTTGCAGCACAATCACATAGAGAAATCAATGCATAAAAGGGGAGGATGGGAAAAACCACTTCATTATCACTTCTAGGGAAAATATTTTTTAAAAACTTTAAATCTGCTTTCTTAATTCTATAAACTAGTAAGCGGTGCAAACATGCACATCTGCAGCGTACCATCTGCTGTTCGCATTCTTGAGATAGATGGTTACGCCATCCTCCTGAGACACAGTGAATAATGAAGTTGCTTACAGTTGCTTTATATTGTTCGTTAGGTCATATCTAAGGCCCACTTTTCTATGTAAGCAGCAAAACCGTAGTCACAACAGCAATTTCCCAGGCAAGCTTCAGATTCAACAATACTAACTTGGAGCTCACCATAGGTATTTACTTGTTTTACATTCTGCTGGTTGTAAAGAAAAGCAAAAGATGTAACCAGGGTTGATCAAAGTGAGGAAAATTCACTTGCACCCTTTGAAATAAATTGAAGAAAGAAGGTTCTTTTCATTTGATGGCTTATTTACCATTTGATTTTTTAAAAGGAATTTAACTGTATATAAATCCAGACCTATATAAATCTAGCCTGAAGAAGGGAGATGCTGAGGGCAACATGAGAAGGGGGACCTCCATCATGAGTACCAGAGAGCTCAATCTCAGAGATTCTGACCATAATGCAAGTCCTTCTGTGGCCTCATGTGAGCCTGAGGTCCGAAGCTGAAAGTAGAAGAGTAAGGAAGTGAAAGGAGACAGCTTAAATACTCTTTTTATCATCAAAGGCTTAATTCTGTGAATGAATGTGTGTTGAGAACCATAGAGTTTTTTCTTCCAGTAAAAGAGAAGTATTAGTAGTTTGAGAGCTTTCGTCTTATCACATCTGTAGTCTTTTGAAGTGTGGCCAAGCTGAAGCCATAATCATAACCTGGGCCAGCAGATTTAGATGAGCGGTGCTCAGTACAGTCAATATAGGAGTATTACAGGAGGTTTATACCTCCTGGAGGTCTGAACCACTACCTGTTTGTGATTGAAAGATGTTTGGGTTAGAAGACAGCAACTGCTGACTGGAGAAAGATTGTTGACAATAACTACTCAGAGCAATAACTACAGTCTAAAGCAGAAAGAACAGCAAGCTGCAGCAGAAAATGTTCATCTGACCAGAATAAGCATTTGGCAAGACATTCCACCTTCCATATCCATTTATTCTTAATGCTGTTTTAAACTAAAATAACCCTTTGGATTATAAAGACCAGAAATGTGAAGTAGAAATTTCTTCATCAGGCAAGTATTTTTTCCTGTTAATTTACCTTCAAGTGGATAACTTGTGCCCCTTCCAGCTAATAATTTTTTCCTTCCTCCCCACCCCCCCCAGAAAAACTCAAACAACATTCTAATGCAGCACTTGCTTCTTAGGCATGAGCAACGCAGCCTAAAACTATAGAAACTTCAATCATGAGACACTACTGAGGAACAGCAAACAAAAATGTGCAATTGTGACATGAATTTAGAGTCAAAATCATTCTGCTCCCTCCTGGAACTCTCACCTCTAATGTGACAGTTAGGAGAAAACAATATGCAGGGAAAATGCTTTTATCACTGTAGAATTAATTTAAATTAATGGAAACCCATTATTGTCTCCAGACTGCCTTACTGGTCACAATGTACTTATAAAATCACCACCAGCAACTTTCCTTTATGCTCTGACTATGGCTGAGTTTGAGCATTTTTACTTCTTGGTTTTGCTCAGTTCAAGACCCAAAAAAATTAAATCAATTCTTTCTAGGTGCTTCCTAAGTGCAAGTAATTGGGTAAAGAAAACACAAGGCTTGAAGACACCAGCTAACCCACACTTCATTTGGTTTAGTAGCAGTGCTGGCAGAGTCTACAGGCTCTGTCTTTGCCAGTCTAACCAGGTACAAGATGTAATGCTAGTGAAAGTAATTTGGCACAGGCTTAATATTACAAAAAGAAAGAAGTTGGAAAAGAAAACATTTTATACTTGGGAAACCCACTCATTTGCATATGTAAATAAATGTTCGGTGGAGCTTGCAGAATTCTCCATTTTGACTATAGACCCTTGAAAAAACACTAATGAAAACACTTCTGTATTTCCCATCTGTACATTAATTTCACTTATGAAAATGAAGGCTTGGTTGTGTATTTTCCTCTGCCATTTGGTAACCTGCTGTCAAAACTCTAAGTGACACAACACACAATAGATTTATGCACCATGAAGCAGGCACAGTAGGGGGTTGGGGTACTTGTGTTTTATTTCCAGTCAAATGATACACGGGGGGCTGTCACACTAACAAGGTATATAATGATTGACTTGCTCAGCCACTCCGAGACCTTTACTCTGATACATCTGAGATCTCAATAAATAGGAAATTTATATTTGAGCAGCTGCATGTTTTGAAATGCTGTGCTTTATCTGCTTCCCTTTCTGAACAATACTTATAGTTCATTGTTATTTAATTGAAAAAATACTTCATTTGATCAAGTTGAGCCATACTTGTACATATTAAAGCTCTTAAAGTGAGCTTTTGCTTTGTTCTTCTCACACTTTTCTCTAACACCTCCTTTTGATGTATACAGTTTGCAGACAATCCTTAATGCTAACTCTGAACTCTAATGCTGCAACTCTCTTCTGTTGAGGGCATCATAACACAAAAACAGCAATACAGCCATCCTGTTATCTAAAATCCAGAGAACAATTTTATCATCACATTACTTATGGGCTCTTTAAACATTAGGCTCACAGCTTTGTATAGCTGTCTATGGTCCTTTTTCTCATACAACAATCATAAGAAGATAAAATCTCTGCAAAGCAAGGTCATCCCTGAAGGTGGTTGTGTGAGTTTTAATTGCAGAGATGCTGCCTGGAGTTCTCTCCACACCACTCTGGAACATAGTCAAGGACATGTAAGCAAGGGCTTTCCCACTCTGATTTGTTGCACAAGCAATCATTGGTAAAAAATAACATTAAGCAATTATATATCTAACACAAGGTGAAAATTTCATCTTTTAGCTGTGAGGAGGGTTTGATCCAGCTAATTTATTTTTATCCTCAAATCCTGAGGCATAAAGTCCTACTTTGTAAGTATTAGGTTTTGCACAGTACAGCTTTAATTCCTTAGGCAGTAGGGATAGACTTCTTGCTATGGGATGACGCAACAGTTCAGCCAAGTTTGAAAGGCACCAAAGGTGCCATTTGTTCATTCAATGCATTAATCCATCTTATAGCTGATGTCCTGGTCTAAAAATTATGAAGGACATCCACTGTGACAGCTCCCATAATCTTTGCAACAGGCAGGTTATGCAACTTCAGCACATGGGGCAGGAGCTAGTGCTCCCATCACGAAAGATTTATCTCAGTCTATACGCGTGCTCTTCGTAGTTTCATTAAATATAACACCGGAGTTTTAAAACTTGAAACTTCTCCTGTCATTTTTCTGTGCCCACACATTTGAGCCAAATAACAAGGCTCTGTGAGAAACAATCACTCACTACTGAGCATTGGTGAGTGAGGAGGCACAGAGCAAAATCCTCAGCCACGATAAATCAATACTCCTTGATTTATGTTAGCTGAAGTTCTGGCAGTGCAAGTCTCTGAGTAAAGCAGCTACACTAGACAAAGTGAGGAGGCATTTGCCACTCTTTCACCATAAAATGAGGCCTGGCAGTCAGCTTCTCATCTCCTAAAATCCTTTTATATGAATCAAAAGAGGCTCCTGCATGAGGAGTTCAGGTTAGTTAGTCCCTGAGCAGAGATCTCTCTCTTGTATCTTTTAATTTACATAACAATATATGGGTAATAAATAATTTCTGTCATGTGAGATGTGCAACATTCATTGAAATTAACTGGCAGCAACTGGAAAAAAACCAAACCATACCTGCAACAGGCAACTGGGCTAAGCCTTGTGGGTGAGGTCTTCTGGGTGGAGGCATGTAGATCTGTGTCACCCGATACTCTTAAAAAAAAAAAAAAAGATGAGCTGTTGTCTGGTTTTATAGCAACAAAGATTGGAGAGCGCAAGACATGGGAAAAAATGATAAAAGTAGACCTGAGCACACATCACTTCCTCTTTTGAGCTTGCAGAGCTTCAGCCCATTGATCTTTGTCCTAGCACTGGATGTTTCTCTTAAAGGAGGGACTCTCAGCACAGGTAAAATTCCACTAATAGCAGGATCTTTTCACATTGTATGGCAGTGACCAGTGGTTTGCTTTTTCCCTACTTTATCATTTATCTTACTATAATATTGCTTATATTTTACTTTGATAACAATATATAAGTGGGTAGTTGAAAAGTAGGTCTTAATATCTTTTTGTCAATGTTACCCAGATGACGCATCCTGTACTTCTTCAGACAGGCCACAGATAAGCAAAGTGCTTCTCCTTAAACACAGTTTACCTCACATGAGCAATCTATAAGCAATCTACAGCTGTTGCTGAACTAGCAGTAGAAATCCCCTCACATTTTGGCAGGAGGGCAACATTCTTTTCTTCCCTAGCTTTATTGCAGTAGTGTTTTATTATTTCTCTATCTTTCAGGGTGGCCAGTGGAGCAAGTTGGCAGCACATTTCCCCTTTCCATGCTCAAGCTGCCCTTTCAATGCTCCCAGTCCATAACAGAGGTTATAATATTTGATGACAATCTGCACTGGCAGCTTTGCTGCCTAAGGCACAAATTTAGGTGTGTTTTGGCTTACAGTGCAGCATATACTTGTGATCCACAATTCACCTCAAGGGCCATAGTCAAACTAGCAGTGGCAGATTTAGGTGCTGCAGTGATTAAATCAGTTGCAAAGACTTAAGAAACCAGAAACAAGCTTGTTGCTTGCCAGAGGAGCAACAAGAAATAATTAGGTGTAGATTGGGATGTCCCAGGGTCTCTGTATCTGTATCAAAACCGATTAATAAAGCCAAGTGACTTCTCCTGTTGCCTATGCCTCTTTTCCCTCAAGCAAGGCAGCCTCAAAGAGGTGCATTCCCCATCCTGTGCTCCTGCCCACCCCTCCCTCAGCCCCTGCGATCGCCTGCTCTCATCTCCACAGCCTTCCTGAGGCCATGCCCATGGATTCCATGTGCAGAACATGCTGACCAGCTCCCACAGGGCCAGAGACGGTGGGGACCCCTGGACACATGCTCCCCACACCACTGGCTAAGCTAGAGCTTCAGGGATGGCACAATGCTGCTCAGCGTTTTCAGTCATATTCACTGCAAACAGCCATGATGCTTTTTCATAGAATGTCTTAGGCTGGAAGAGACCTTAGAGATCATCTAATCCAACCTCCCCACCATGGGCAGGGATGCCTCTCAACTAGACCAGGTTGCTCAAGGCCTCACCTAACCTGGCCTTGAACACCTCCAGGGATGGGGCATCCATAACCCCTCTGGTCAATCTATTCCAGAGGCTCACCACCCTTGCACTGAAGAACTTTTCCCTAAGATCCAATCTAAACCTACTTTCCCTCAGTTTAAAACCATTTCCACTCATTCTATTACTGGACACTCTTGTGAGGAGTCCCTCTCCAGCCTCTCTGTAGGTTCCCTTCAAGTATTGGAAGGCAGTTATAAGGTTTCACCTGGAGTCATCCTCTCCCCAGGCTGAACGGTCCCAGCTCCCTCAGCCTATCATCATATAGGTATGCTGAATATTTTAGCCCCGTGAGAGAAGCCGCTAATTCTTCTCTGTTGCTTTTCCTGTCCTCAGCACAAAAAGCCAAACCACAGCTATTTTCTTCCATTATAACACAGATAGCAGTGGATGAAAAAATAGCCTGGAAGCCTGTACTCAGGTCTGTCAGTTGAATGAAGTATTTGCTCTCTTCAAAATTCAGACTCCGCTTCAAATCCTCACCTTTGCTAAAACACAAACATTCTGATGTGAGTCCCTGGGTTAAAACTAGGAACAAAAACCCCTGCAAACTTCTTCCCATCTGAGGAAGAAGGGGTCTTTTCTTCTTTTTCCATACTTGCATAGCCAAAGATAACATCAAGGTAAATGATTTTGTATAACTGCAATTTCTGTGGACAGATATATGAAGTCTGACTTGTCTTTCTGTTCTGAAGAAATTATTCCCTGTTCCTTTCCATTATGAATATCTTGGGATGCTTGTTTAGTTTCTCCCTGACTTGTAAATTAAAAAAACTAAATTAAAAAAATAAAAGAAAAAGTATATTTACTTGTTTAAGCCATCTTTTAATCAACAGCACACAAAAATTGCTTCCCTAGGCAATTTAAATAGCAGCACTGCAATTCTTATATACCTTTAGATACTGAATTTAATCAAATGAAATCTAGTTAATGTAGAAAAACACTCCCCAAATAGGGTTTAATCACCAAGAACTTACCAGCAAAATCTTCAGAAATACACAAATACAGCAAAGCACATTATTTCAAGAAGTGTAGTCTCAGAAAAGTTGCCCAAGCTCAGAGCTTTTTCATGTACTAATGAGTGTTACACAGCTTGTTATCTAGAGGGAAAACCAGCCTTCACGTTCTATTCTGACTAGGATCCCTGTTTAAGAAAGATGCAGCCACAAACACTCAGATCCCCCTGAAGTCAACAGCACTTAAATGGTATTGGCCTGTAGGTATGTGACTCAGCATTGTCCTGAACAGGTGTGGGTTTCATCTGTGCTTAAAAGCATCACCTGGCTGAGGGTTTAAATGAACGCTGTCAGCTCCCTCAGCAGCCATTGTGAACTGAACTGTAGCATTGGTAGTTTAGAAGGCTTCTGTGTTCCTCTATATTCCTCATAAAGGCTAAAGAAATAAAAAAAGCAGTGTTTTACTCTGCTGATATAAAGCCTTTGCCTTTATGCTATACACTGGGAGAGCATCAAACATAACTTCTATCTAAGGCCTCCATCGATTCACCTTCAAAAATTCTTAGCTCCACAATTACTAACTTTCCTTGTTACTCTAATAGTTGTGTTGAACTCCAAATGCCTAGATCAATACATTTTTATCTTTTAAGTAGCTGACAGGACAGGCATGTACTAGAGCAAAAGTCATGCCACTAAAACTTGTCTCTACATGCCAAGGTAACTGCTGGACTCCTGGTACAGTGGCTAAAATGTTTCTAGCCGTCAAAATAATTCCAGCAATCTTTGAGCTGTCCCTATTCAGTTATTAAGGATTATTATTCTATATTGCAAGTGGGAAGTGAAGGCCGAGCGTCCCATCCAATAAGCTGTGAGGCTGGATACCTCCATGATTTACTCCAGCCTCCACAGCAAATCAGTGCAGAGCAGGGATTTAGGCTCATATTTCTGGCAAGAGTCGAACCTCTTCACATCAGCTGCTCAGGGAAGTGATCAGCATATTTATATTTAGTCCACACTAATCCAAATTTACCTCACAGCCTCCTAACACTGTGAACCTTCATGTAGTTTAAGAGTCTGTCACAAGGGTTATCTGAAAACTCATTTACTTTTTCATAGATAAAGCTCTCCTAGCCAATGCAGCTTTGACATGAAGCAGGCAAGAATTTCAGATATGCTTTCCTGAGTGTTAGTAAAAGAGGCCTGAAACTTTGCTGCCAGGAGGAAGGGAGGTCTGTAATTGCTTCAGAGTTGCAAATCAGGAGAGATCTCATTACAGCTGGTGGCATTGGTCTCATTGGTGGGATGGCAAAGATGCAAAAGTAATGTGAGACCGAACAGAGCCATCCCTTTCACTGGTAACCCTCAGAAATGGATTGCAGTGCAGTTGCACCTGAGTTCCTTCACGATGCAGTACATACACGAGTATAAAATTGACGTGTTTATAGGCTAGAAAAATTACAAGAAGGCTTGGCTCTCAAAAGAATTTGGAGGCTTTAATGCTTTGTCTAGATTGAGATGTCTCCAGCAGTCCAGAACTCTAGAGAAGGATGAGCTCCTGTCTTAATGAATAAAAATCTCTATTTTGAAATTTACAGATGGAAGCTCCAAAAATCAAAGTTTTTTTCAAAAGTCTTGGTCACAATATAACTTCTTGCTCTGCTCTTAAGTCTGAGAACTCTATTTTTGTGTGTGTGCATAATCGGATTTGTGTTTGAATATAATACTCAATACTGTATGTTCTAGTCAACATATAACAAGTAGTAATTGCATCGGAATTGTTAGAACAACCTGCCCCTGTATTTAAAAATTCTTTTTCTCCTGTGCATAGACAGATGGCCACTTTGATTTAGGTCGTTGCTTGAAAGTCTTTTTTGTACCTGTGGCTATTGATCAATATGCAGTGATGTTATTTGCCATAGAATCATAGAATGGTAGGGGTTGGAAGGGTCCTCTGAAGATCAATGAGTCCAAACCCCCTGCTCCAGCAGGGT
>WTSP01025607.1:0-16598 GCA_025331215.1 Actenoides lindsayi | reverse complement strand
ACCCTGCTGGAGCAGGGGGTTTGGACTCATTGATCTTCAGAGGACCCTTCCAACCCCTACCATTCTATGATTCTATGATTATGATATCCAAAGGGTGATGCTTTTCAAGCAGAGGAGCCCAATCTGTTTCTATAAATCCTGTGTTCAGTCAGAAAGTCAAATGAAGTTGCTTATAAATCCATACTTGTTTAAAAAAGAGAAGAAAATGAGCAAATCTCCTTGACTACATCTTCACAGAAAGCTTAGACCCCTCTCCAGCTTCAAAAGATGCCTTTAGCAGGCTTGCACCCTGTAGATACAGCTGTGAAGCTGGGGTGCAGCCTGCAGCTCTGGCTGTCTGTGCCTGTGAACAAAGCCAGGCTCCAGGCACTGCAGCTCATGCTGGGGAGTGAGACAAGCCCCTGTCCTCCCATTTCTCCCAGGTGAGGGGTGTAACTGCTCACAAGCAGCAGGACTTTGTGTCAGCTGAATCTGCGGCCATAGTGTAGACGCTCCTGTTTGCTAAGGTCTTGCTGGTTTTAAATACCGTGGGTTTAGTTCTTTCTGCTTTACAGAGTGACCAGGAAGATTTATCATCAATTTAATGCAGGGAGAAAAGGTGCAGGGGAGGTGGACTGTCAGCATTAGACTGTAGACAAGAACATATCCCCCACGAGCATTGTGCCTTCAGAAAAAAACCCGAGGGTCTCCCTGCAAAGATCTTTACAGCAATTGAGTCTGAAGAAATATGCCTCCCTCGGGACTCTTCCTATGGCTGCCAGAGTTATGAGGGCCACATGCTGCCACATTATTAATATGGTGTGTTTAATTAGCACATACATGTTGTGTTGTATTTGTTTTGAAAACTTACAAAACCACATGCATCACACAAACTCCCTGCATTAAAATGACAAAATAAATTGTGTCTTCATTCAGGCAGCAAGCTGTGACGGTAACTTACTGCAGAAAAAAAGGCTGAAAATGGGAGAGAGAGAGAAATAAAAAAACCCAGTAAACTAAAATAAGGAGATACTGAAAGAAGGGAAGCAGTTGATCGGCTTCTTCTTAGAAGACTAAAAATTGAAGATTTCAAGGCATTAACAGAGCTATCATTTCTGGAATGTAAAATAGCATTCGTATTACACAGCTCAATACCATGCTAGGAATCGATATTGTCTGAAATGCAGGAGAATTTAAGAAGGTTGTTGCTTTGTGTAATCATGGTCCTTTCGGTAGTGCCTCCCCATGGGATTCACAAGCTGATAGTTTCTTACGGAAGGTTGACAACTTTTCTTTTTAATGAATATGAAGGTTCTCTCAGGTCAATGGCAAGATAATGGGGAAAGGAATATTTCCAGATCCCAGGTTCATTAAAGGCTGAAATCTGTACCAAAGAGAGTTGCATAGCTTTCCTCACCTGGGGAGGTTGCTCTCAGCTGGATCAGATGTTCCCACCAACCATCGACCTAGTAAACGCGAGGTGCTGCAGCATGAAGTCCTTGGGTGGCCCTTCCTTCTTGGCTTGATAGAGCCTGAATTTATTTTTTTCAGGGCATGATTCAAGGTCTGCTGACAATGCCAGCATTTCTCCAAGGAGTTCCAGCAGACAGCCAAGTTATCACTGAGGGCCTGACTGTGGTTTTATTTACCTGCTTATATTGGAAGTTGCTTTACATTTATTGTCTGCAGTTGCATACATGACCTCAGAGACCTTTTAAAATTAAGAACGTTTTATTAATGCTAGTATGAGCGACTCATCTGTTTTTCTTGTTTGTGCAGTTCCTTGGCAGAGTGGTGGGTTTGTCTGTGACTGAGCTCCTAGTTGCTATGGCAATGCAAGTAATAAATAAATAGTAAAAATAATACATTGGAATAAAATATTCTGATTTTGTAAGCACGTTCTCTGGAATAGTAATACCTTCCTACAGTTTAGTGTTTCTGGGCAACATTTCCCTACTGGGGTGCCCAGTTATCGATGGCATGCCTTCTACCCGCTGTAAAGTGGTGATATGACTCTACCACGTATTGCCACAGTGCTGGGCACAGCCACAATTCTCTCTCATCTGAGGTGCACCTGCGAGAAGGTGTTGGGGCGGGGTTTCTGTGTGTGTGTGTTTGTGTGTGTGTGGGTTTGTGTGTGTGCTTGTGTCTGTGTTTGTGTCTCTGTGTGTGTGTATGTGTTTGTCTGTATGTGTTTGTGTGTGTGTGTGTTTGTGGTCACACGCATGCACATGCAGAGCCAGGCATGTCCAAACTGGTGAGCTTGCACATGCGAAGGACAAGCTGTAACTTCATGGGCTTCTCTCTCTCAACAACAGCGTTATGTGCCCACTCTTACTCAGATGAAAATCCTTTTACACTTATCCAGCTGTGCAAGACCACAAAATAGCCCTGATTTACAACTATACTCACTTTAAGGAATATTTTTGTTTATCATATAAAGAAGATTTAAGTTCATCTAGCCAAGGCACATTTTTGTAACACTAAGCTGTAGATCAAGAGTCGTATTTGAAAGAACTGCAGAATTGATGCTTCCTGAACAATCACAAAATGACGAGATTTTTCCCTGTCTTTTTTCTGAAGGCATATTAACATGCTTTTCCATTGGAAATGGGCACAAGTTCTAGAAATTGAAACCATGCAGAAAAATAGCTGGGTTTTTCCTGGTTTGCAGGGAAAATAATAAATATTGGTGAAATCTGAAGTGTCTGCAGATTTGTTTCTTTATTGAAAGAAGATTATATTTACTTCTATAAGAATGATATGTAAGCTCATACAGAGATAAATAGACATGTGTATATGCATGCGTATTGACCACACAGAAACTGCTGCTAGGTAGAGTTATAAAATAAGGAAATATAAATCTTCATTCTTGAAGAGCGGCAGATGTGCCCAATAATATCCAGAAGCTCTGCTGATTGCTGAAATACTTAAGCATATTTTTGACTGTTGACACATTTCTAAAATAGATGAAAAATTAAATATTAAAAATAGAAATTATAAACATTACTGGCTTGCAAACAAAAAAGAAGGTTAAATCTACAGGGTTCAGAGAGAGTACAAAGACCTGATGATACTGTGCAGATATAAAAGAAGCTCATATTTCTAAAGACAAACCTTGAAAAATTAAGTCGATAACTCTATGCATCTTCATTGCAATATATTTAACTACATAGAACTAAGGACCAGCAGTAACACAGCCAATATCATATGGGATTTGCAGTTGCTTACTACTGCAAGTTTTAAAATAAAATTACTTCTTCTGAAATAGTTATTAGCTGCAGAAAAGAATTCTGAAGAATTAAAGTACAGTAGTAACAATATCACAATAAACAGCTTTTTTCAGCTTTCACTCAAATTTCTTTTGTTTTTCATAGCAGGCCTCAGCAGGAAGAAACGGGAAATTGAAAAAAACCCAAACACATATACTTTCCTACCTTTTTCTACATCCTCTGGTTACAGAAGACTCCTCCAATTCACTTCTTCATATAAGTAGAGTGTGATATGACTTTGCAACATAACAAATATCCTTTGAAAGAAAACATTATATGGGAGAAAAGTTAACTTGCAGTTCAGACACAGCCAAACCAACATTCTGTTCTTGTGCTCCTTCAAGGACAGCAGCTTATTAAAGATCGCTCTGACTTTCTCATAGGAAAACAAGTAGCCAAACATGCAACGGGAGGTAGCAGTAGGATGCATCCCCCATTTCTCCAGCTCATAGCTTAATCACTGGCTTCTGCCTGATGCTGTGCATGTTGGGGTGACACCCCTCCTAAGCACACCTAGCAGATGACACCCTGTGCAATAAATAGTTGAGGCAACACCTGGTTTGTGGACCCTGCCAAGTAGCCAAACATTTGGTTATGTCAGGACTTTAGGCAATCAAGTGGATGCCTGCCCACAGAAAACTGGTGTGTGTTACCAGGACAAAGAGAGACACCAGTGAACTTCAAGGTTCTGTACTGCTGGGTGGGAGGTACATGAACACAGCGCTGTCTCAGGCACCAAGCCATCTCTTCCTCTTGGTGGCTCCAGCGCTCAATGTCAAACCCTAGGATACATCCACCACCAACCTACAAAGCAAATTTATCATGACAAACACAATGATCCAGGAGCAACAGTTGCCCAGAAACTTCTCCCTGCTTTCACTCACATCAAAGAGACAAGCTGCTTGTTAACAGCAGTAACCTGATGCACACTTTTAATGCCAGCTTTTACACAAAACTGGGAGTCTTCTACTGCATTCCAAATCCAAAGTCCAGACAGAGAAATGAAGGAATAAGGATAGATAAAAGAGAATCCTAATACTTCTCCCTGTCTTTGTCCTTCGAAGGTGATACAACATTCAGTGCTGCTGGTTAGGGACCCAAATTTTGAAATGGCATGTAGTGGCAAACTTAATGTGTGAGAGCAAACCTGTGTCATTTATACTTATCAAGCCTAAAAACTGTGATCTAAAATAGGATCTGCACAGCCTGTACAGAGTTTGAATAATCAATACAAGTGACTCCAGCATTGGCTTTGTGTAGAGCATAACCTGAATTGTAAGGCTGAGTTTGGTCTCCATCTTTCCAGTTGACCAGAGCTTACCAAAGGGTCACTCACCTCTGTACTTTTGGCACAGGCTTCAGGCCACCCCTGAAACACTGATCCAACAGGAATATTTCCAGGTTTCCGTGTTGAAACTTCATTAAACAGAACAGCATTTCTGCTCAATATCACTCTACAGCAATGTCCACATTAAAGTGCTGCCTGCAAGTGCTCGTCTGATGCATTTGCAGGTGGCTTCTAGTAGCCACGCAACAGAGAAGACCCATTGACCTCTCTCCTATCTCCCACTGACCATGAAGATTAAGCTGTATAAAACAGAGGGTTTGACATGAGGTTTATTGAAAAGCTTTACTGCAGCTGGAAGGGGAGGTTCCCTTCAGAGATTGCTCCATGTAAAGACTGAGAAGGAGAGCAAAGGGCCTCATCACTGCAAGGCTGGTGGTAGGGTGCAAGTAACTGTGGCTGCTGGGGAGATGTTCCTGATTTGGAGCTCATCGTTATTACTACAAATACTTCCAGCAGAACTGGAATGCATAATTCCCTCCTTTCTCTTCTAAAATTTTTAAGAAAATGCTCCCCATCTCCTTAAAAAAACCCAATCTGCTGACTTTCCGTTGGCTGGGAAGCATAACAAAGCCCCAGCACCCAGTCTAACCACAGTGTACATGTCATTTTGGTTCACCTGATAGGAATTCAACCTTCTTTCCCACGCAGGATTACACACTTATTACAGAAGGAAGTCTACTCTGTGGCCAGCTTGGCTTTTTCCATGATGGTTGGTATAAGATACTCAACAAACGATGGATCTGTCAGCGCAAGACAATTTGATCTGTGTGCATCCCTACTAGAAGAGACCTCAGTGCTGAATTGCTCCTTGCCAGTCCAAACCATTACCTGATTTCTTCCTTGGCCATGTTACCTGTGTGCAGGCACCAACAGATTTTGCTGGTTGGGTCGAGTCCTCTTTTCTGGTGGTATTGTCTTATTCTGCAGCAATATTTCCTTCTTTGAGCTAAAGCACAGAGCACCTGCTGAATTCATGGTGTCCCACTCGTCTTCACGCATGATCATTACAGATTCTTTGCCATGGAACATACCACAGTGGCAGCACAGGTGGTGTGTTGTGGAAGCATTGCCAATGTGGAATTATTTCTCGTCACGGGGGGAAGGACACAGCCTGTTATTTTTATCTTTGTAAACCCATCTGGGCATCTTCAGCTCAATGGATTTTTTTTTCTGATTAAGGCAGCCAGACTCTAACAAACTCCTGCTGGCTTATGTCTTTCACTGCAATGTGGAGCATCTTAATTCCAAGTGGTCAATGAAAGGCAGCAGCTTTTCCCTGCCCCTTTCCTATTCCCCCGGCAATGAGCCTGGGCTGATTGCTCTGCATGCAGAAAATCATGGGAAGCCAGAGGGAATTCTGTACTTGAAAGGGTTTCAGCCATGACATTCAGCAAGCTCCAGCAGCAGCTCTCAGTGAGCTTCAAAGGAATAATGGGTATATAGCATATCTGATGAAGAAATTATATAATATGTGTGACATTCTTTGGGTATTCTGAATCTTGGCAGGTATATTAGCAGTATCTCTTTTTGCCTCCATGGTTATGCTATAGCTTCTGTATAATTTGGTGCATACACATATGAAAAACAAATGTTCAAAACAAAAACAATTCATGTTTTTGACCAAGCTGTTGGAAGTCTCAGGCTGGATGAAAAATTATGTGGTTTCTTTAATGTTTCATTGTAACCACTGCAAGATGTTAGGCAAGTTGCTGAAGCTGGGATTCAAATATGTGGCTTTGTACTACTAAAGTGTACTGAATTCACTTGTTGTTTTGTTGCAAAAATTCACTCCTGAATTTCAAACTCAGGCTTTGGAAAACTATGAAAAACGTAACCAAATTATCATACCATGGTTCTTGTTCTTGAGGCACTGTTATAGGAACAGAAGTC
Source organism: Actenoides lindsayi (assembly GCA_025331215.1). Classification (NCBI taxonomy): domain Eukaryota; kingdom Metazoa; phylum Chordata; class Aves; order Coraciiformes; family Alcedinidae; genus Actenoides; species Actenoides lindsayi. The sequence continues at coordinate 10,109 of WTSP01025607.1, read as the reverse complement.
AAAATGCTCCTGATACATAAAAAGTAGCTGTACTGGTTATAAACACAAACTGAAATAGCTTGTAAGTCATAACAAGAAATGTTAAAAATCTTTACGTTGTAAACAAGACGGGAAGAATGGTTAGGTAAGAACAGTTTGGATAGGATATGGTTTTTTCATGAGCTATGGCTTTCCCATAACCTCCAACAACAGCCAGCATGTATCCTGACTGGGACTATGCAAGAAATGATGCTTTGACTAGAGATATTCAGAGTCTTCAGGAGTGGTTACGCACCTAACAATATAATTTATCAAATAGCCAGAGGATATAATGCATAATTAAAATGGAAAATTCATTGCTAAAATAAAGTTAAAAATAAAAGTGGACTTAAAAAGAGAGCCACCAAATCAATGGAGGTCCACCTGGCCTGCTAAATAGTCATTTAAAGGCGGCAGCTTACAGAGTAGAAAGTCCTTAATTTACTGATGTCCCAATGCTCATTTTGGCAAAGATGATCTTTCTACACATTGTAATTTGTACACTTCTCTTAAACTGTTGGTTTAAGAAACAGGCTATTGGGCTAGCCTTTGCCCAGCTCCATATCAATGCTCTTGAGACCTTGACATTAGAGCTGCACAGGAAGGTAGTCAGTCCCTCTTTCTTGCCATTCTAATGTGGAGGAACCAAGTTCTTTCCCTCTGGTGCCTCCTCCAGGACTCTGCACAGTGGGCAGGGCAGAGCCTTCGGGCATCCTCTGCTCCTGCCTCTCACTCCCAGGCTGTGGCCGCCTGGTTCCCACAGAGGTGCACAGGCAAGGTGTTCCTTGCCATGTAAAGCTATTTTTCCACCTGGCTTCTACCTATAGCAAGGGAATCTGACAAACTCCCACTGGTTTGTGTCTTCATTTTGTTAACAAGCACCCTAATTTCAGGCAGAAGCATTACGCTGTGGAGTCAGAGGACACGTTATAACCCTTTTATGAGTACACAACCCCGGTCATAATGTATGCCCACAGGAAGAAACGTTTCCCATGCAGGGAATGACTCAGACCAAGTCAAAGCTGAGATATAAAGAGAGTGGAGAAAAGTGAACAGTAACTGCAGTTTTTAAAAGGTGGCATTTATCTTATGAGAGTGACAGCTGCTCACTGTGATGTTACAAGGAAATACTGTGATTTTGTGACTCTGAAGCCCACCCTTTAGGAACCACTGATCTGGTTTATGAAAAGACTGAACATGCTGAAAAAATCATCTTTAATAAGACAGGGTCAGGTTGTGATGAAGCTCACTTACACTGAGTGGCATTTTCTTTCCTCTTGTTTACCCATCATTATGGGTAAAATCAGGCTAAGTAAAGTGTGATTGCAGTTGCACACTGTTGGGTGCTGATAATTCATAATTAATAGGTTGAATAGATTTCACTACTTTTATTTTCTCCGAGTGCCCAGTTCTACTGGACAGTAACCACAGTATGGAGTTCCCCTGTAGGACTCTTATAATGACCAGGTTATCTAATTGATTTTACATCCCCATCACATGGTACCTTCAGCTGCATTAGGGCTCAGGAGCATGAGCTGGCAACAACTATCAGGCATGAAGTTGACTCTCTGTTTATAAGATTAAACAATGACTAAGCTCAGCAAAAAGCATAAACTGTGGTATAATAAGGTTGTCATTGCAGTATAACTAGAATAAAATGAAACTGTTATAAAACATAACTGCATTTTATTATAGCAAAGTCAAACACAATCAGAAAACTGCTTCCTTTCAGTATGAAAGTTCCACCTGTCTGCATACAGCATGCTACACAAAGCCCCTGGTTTAATCACCTCTTAGGTGTGTCATGACTCTTTCCTGATGCAAAACATAGCAATGCATCCAACCAGCAAGGGAAACCAGAAGTCATTAAACAAGCATAGTCTTAAAGAATCTGGTCAGTCTTACTTAGTTTTTATGTATTTATTGGCCCTGAGGAAAAAGAGGCAAGATCTACAGAAGTTGTAAAAAAGCAGATTAACTATTAAATTTATACCAGAGATGGGTTATGCCTTGTAATATCTACCTGTCAGGCTGTGCTGGGGAGAGATGCTGCAAAAGGGAAGAGGGACACATGAGCCTCTAATCCATACTGCATAAGAAGTGCATCCTGGGTCTGGCACAGAGAAGATGGGCTTGTGACCTGCTAGGAATGGCCTGGACACAGCCCACTCACAGATAAAGTGCACTGGTCTTCCATCATCCTGGACATGATTTTGTTTTCAGGGGCACCTCTTAGTGGACGAATGAGATGGATCTCACACAGGCTATGGTGCCCCATAAACTGCATGATTCCCTTGGTCTGCCAGGAATCTCATTGATCCACAGAAAGCCTTGGGAGAAAAGAGAGATGAAGGGAATGACTATGGGTAGTTTTATAGGAGGCAGGTAGCAGTGGAGGCTGGGTAGGGTAGGCTGAGTTGGTCTAGCCTCACTTGGCTTTGTCTGCTTTGCTTCCTTGCAACTGGGAAACATCTGAGCAATGGTCAGGTACCACTTGAACAGACCTTGTGTCTTTCATTTATGCTTTTTAATCTCAGTTCTCCTGAAACTGAGATGTCACAAAGTAATATTTGCAAGGTCATCAGGTAACCTGATTTTAAAAACTCGGATCACCTCATTAAATTAAACTCAATGATTTACCATGGAAGACCAGAGAACCAAGGATACATTAAAAAATAAGTAAGAAAAGAAATCACAAAGAATGTTTCTTCTGTTTGTTGAGGGGTTTGGGGGGTTTGGGTTTGTTTTTTTTTTTTTTAACTGCTGAGAATGTCTAAGAAAAACAGAGATGTAAAGGGAAAGACTTGGAACCAGAAGATCCAAACTTCCCTTTGATTCTAAACTTAGCTCAGCCACTGGCCCACCGTGTAGATGACTCACTGCACTTCCTTGAACTTAAATCATTCCTCTTACAAAACTTGTTAGAGAAAGACGTCAGTGTAAATTAGATGTTGTGTCTAAGTTTAGCTGTGGCCAATACATAAATATTGGAACTTTGATGTGTTATCGTTTTGTCTGATTTAGAAATGTGTATATACATAGACATATGTGTATATATACATAGCAAGGGACAGACTTCCTTGCTCTATTTTTACAATTTAATTTACATATATTGTTATTTTGCTGGTGACATAAGAGCTCACAACTGATTAAAAGTTTAACCATTTTCAGAGCAGCCTGATTCCCACACCGCCCCAGCACTTTTCATTCTTTCAAACTGTCAGGGAAGTTTCAAGCCCATCTAAGCGGTGGGAGCTGAGAGAGACTGCACGTTTGGCATATAACATACATGATGGTTGATTTCTTGTGACACTAATCTTCACTCCTGAGGGAAAGGCAGTCATTTATTCATAACTCTACCACTCAAAAGTAACCATTCTTCTCACCACAGAGATAAATGTCAAAACAGAGATCTGTGATAGGCTGAGTCTAATCTAATCTGTCCGAAATGAATATATATTTAGATCTGTTGTCAAATCTTGAATGGTAAACCCTTTAGCCTGGGCAACTATTCTCTGTCTGCCCTCTTCACCTATAAATACACATACCACATTGGATATACACTATCAGGGAAGCATATTAAACCTGAAAAAATGGGCAGGATATGAGGCTGGCCAGTCTCTCTGATATGAGCAAAAAGTCAGAAACAGAGCGCAAAACTTGCAGAAAGGTGTAACCTTTAATGTTTTGCTAAAGTTCCTCTAACCTTTCACACTCCTCTGAAATCAGAAGGGCTTTCACTCCAAAGTGGCTGATCCAGCAAACGGAAAAGAAGGCTCCAATCTAGATGCCTGTTTTGAGGGGTATGTGAAAGATAGCAATGGGACTTCCCTTTCTCATAAAATTGTTAGTTATCAACGTCCTCCTCCTTCCTTCAGTTCACATTTCCATTTTGGAGATGTCGGCTGGGAGGTATCTGTTCATGCTAGATCCTTTCTCATCCAATTATACCTATACAGTTCCTCATATCCCGATACTGAGATGCTAGAGGACACCACCAAAAAAAACAGAAGTGGCTGTCATTTTTCTGTCCAACTTATCTGCTTCATACTACCACAAATTCCCATGAGGTTCTTTTTGAGGGGGAATATCTGGAAGTCATCTTAGAACCTGAAGAGAAAGTAGTCTTGTGTCTGTGATCTGCATAAAGAAATTATACTGTTTCAGAGATCAATACATCTATCTGTCTTAGATATTTCATTATTGAAATTGTAAGACAAACACTCTTGTATAAATGGCAAACATAGGAAGCTTGTCTCCACTGCCTGTAGAATGGCATCTTTCTGGTGTTCAAAACTAAATCCCATTTTCAGGCTTGGGTAAACCCTATCAACAGCCAATTAACTAATTATTGCAAAAGATACCTTAGGTTTTATACTTATTCTGCCTTAGCAGTTCAGCCTCATGACCTTTAATGTATCACGTACTACTCTCTGTGTTCCAGGTGAGTAACTGAGCCATGGTCAATTTTAGCAAAAAGTACTTCCAGAGGCCCCACATGGGTTTAGAATGAATGAGACCTCAGCTACACCAGGATGGGATTGCCTCTAGCAACCCAAACGCAAAAGAAGGAGATTTGGTAAGCAGCCTGCTACGAGTCACTCTGACTTGCTCTGTCCTCAGACCAAATCCTTCGCTCGAATAATTAAACAGATCTGCACCAGAACTGGATTTGGCCCGTGTATCACAATACACGAATACATAAATGGCATTGGAATGGGTCTACAGTTCCTAAAGGGGGCAGAAATGGGTGCTGGGGGACATCTGAGATGACAAAGCATGGGGATTGTGCATAAAAAAGACAATGTCTCCCGTTCAGTAGCTCAGTGAGGTAAACTCTCTTGAAAAAGTGCTTTAACACAACTTAACACAAAGTAGTATGAAATAGGAACCGAGAATGATGGTATCACTTCCAGGCCGGGGCTTCTGTGCATGTGAAGCAATCATGTGGAAAAGAAACTAGGTGTGGGACAGCATTATGAAAAGACTGTGATCTCCCAGCATAATGAAATGGCCAAAAGAGAAAATGTGAACCTTTTCAGCAAGGAGTAGCACCTGAGAAAGAAGAGGAAAGTAACTACTTTTTGCCACATCCTCAAGGTGGTTGTTGCTAGGTGCTGTAACCAGCAAGGATGTTAATAAAAACAAATGGTTCAGAAATAATGCCATCTGTGGATAACCACCCTCACAGTGAGCGCTTAGAGATCAACCTTGATACCTCAAAGACAGGTTGTAGAGGAGAATAATTCTCTGCGTAAAACTACCTACACAGAGAGGAAAGTCTACTGGCATCAGAGATTCTTCAGCACGTTACAAATCTGTTGCACTCAAAAACGAGACAAACTGAAAGAAGGAACAGAGTGCTAAACTGCCATGTTTGGAACAACTTATCCAGTAAATTTGCCATTCCTGAAAGTCCTGCAATCAATACTCCTGTCATACAGAATAGCTCATTCAGAAATTAAATGTTAAATGAAGGACTCCATGAAATCCTATGCCCTGAATTATCTAAGATAGAGTAAATGAACGTAAAAGTCCCCTTGGGTCTTAAAAATCTATGAGTGTAGTTAAGAGGACATGTACTTCTAGAGACTAAGCATAAGGTCCTTAAAATTTTCAGGGATGTGCTTTCCCTGAAGGTTTTTCCTGAAGAAAGACTAAACGATTTAGCCTAGAACTGAAAGTTAAGCAGCAAAAGTATCAAGTAAGAAGCCCCCAAAAGATCAAACTTCTTCCTGATTTTCTATTTTCCTTAACTTTAGGTGAAAAAGCATATAGCAAATAGATGAAATTTGGTTTTTTGAAGAAGGCTGAAGGACTCCAGAGACACATGAAGAGGGGGAGGTCAGCACCCTCACAAGCAAATCTTGTGACGGGTAGATGCTGGACACTGCTGGGTTTACACCGAGGTTCTACAGAAATTGGTTCTTTCAGGCTCTTCTGGTTGTGATGACCTATGTAGCTCTGTGAAAGTTGTGGTGTTGTACCGCATTTCTGAGGACCGGAATCCAGAGCAGTCTGCCCTGATCTGTCCAGCCTCCTTTACCGACTAACTGGAGTTTGTCACTTTGGCTGAATGTCGGGAGGCTTTTACACTTCAGGGCTCCAAAATTATGTCTTGTCTAGTCATTCTTGTTTCCTCAGCCGGCTTTCTCCATTTCTACTGCTAATCATACAGCAGCATGCTGAACATCAGCAATGCCCACAAAACTGATGCTGTAAGACTCACTCAGTATTACACATTTTCCAAGTGTATCACTTCTGATGACAGTTGAAATCACTGGGTATAGAGCTGGGCTTCTTGATTTCAAACATGAAATCATATTTGATTTGGTAAAGAGGAATTTCAGTAGAGTGAGGCTAGGACTATCTTTATGTCTTTTACAGCAGAATTTCCATCTTCTGCACATCCTCAACAGGTGCCAGGACTACATGAAAACAACCTTATTTTTTAGGTGGACCAATTGTAAATTTCATCCTGTAGCTAGCAATACCAAGAAGATCTTTAGCTTGTATCTCTTAAGTGCATTTTCAGATTAGATGGGCAGGAAATGTAGTGTGATTATACATATGAGCACTGCATAATTACTGAAAAAACCTAACAGCAGTTTTTTTGCTTTATGCTGCCTTCGGGAAACAGTGATTCTATTTTTTATTATTATTATTTTTTTATGCTATCAGTCTGAGAAATCATTGTCTTCTCCTCCTTCTCTCAACAGGTTTTTGGTTTTTTTTTCACTCTTCTCTGACCCAATCTGAAGTTAATAGGAACTTTTCTCTCACTTTGCACTAATACCTAACACATACTACTGATATCATCAGCTTTCCAAGTTCTCTCAGTGTTTTCCTGTTTGTCAATAAGATGCTATTGTTGAAACTAGCCTGGGATGTGAATTCATGGCAGAGAGGGTACAGCCAGTCTGTTTCAAATCCTGGACTTAAGAGTTTGGAAAAATAAATTGCTAGGAAATGGTAATTTAACTCCTGTACTATGTTATGTGGATTTGTCTGGTTTGGTTTGGTTTGGTTTGGTTTTTTAGTTGTGTGGTCTTAGAAGGAAATAGAGTTTAGTTTAAACTAAACTGCTGTTACTGTCCAACATACTTAAGTCCCTGAGCTACAATAAAAATAATAAATATAAGCAGCTATTGCTAAACTAAAGTGAATATTAAAGGTCGGGTATCCTGACCTCCTCTTTGTGCCGACAAACTACCCTGTCTGTGCTTTTTCGATGTAGGCACCTGTTATCTTGTAAAACCTGATCAACTCATTGTTGTGTTGCAGCAGCATTTTCTAGGACAGCCCAGTATAATTTTAATTCAAAGAAAGATGCTGCCATTGTCGTAGCCGGGTGATGCTGGGAAGCACATTATCACATGCAGAATGCTCATTAAAAACGGATTAAGTTAAGATCTCATCAAACATACCGATTGTTCTTAAAATAAACGTCTTCTAAGCACAGGAATTGTTAGAGGAATGGACGATAGGCAACGACTGGTTTGGTTTGCATATTTTAGAGATTAATATTGAGCTGGTGTGTGTGGAACTAGGCTCCTTACTTCAGCCATTCTGGTTCGTTTATGCGAACAGAGGAGTAACTATCAGTAAAACTGTTAGAGGTTATTTGTTGATAAAACGTGGAGACTTCATAAAAAGCTATCCCAGGCACGAAAAGTTAGAAAACAGCTGCTTAAAAATGAGCTAATTAAAAAAAAAAAAAAAAAAAAAGGAAAAAAAAATGCAGCTTTCACTCTTAGGTTCTAGATTTCTCTCCCCCAAACACTAGACGAAATTGCATTGTTTACAAAAATTTATTAATACAAACTTTACACACTTTATATAACAGTTATCAAAGTCCTAATTATAGATATCATGTGTGTAATAATACTTTGTTTAAGTTCTTTTTATATTCATTTGCACACAAAATAAGTTCTCCAACACTAACATCTACCTACTATGACTGTATCTCAAATCTGCTCAAATTTTGGTAAGGCCGTTGGCGTTTCTAAAAAAAAAATAAATAAATCATACAAAGGATAATAACCTAGATGATAACTTCATAATGCTTGCGACTAGCCACTGAACTCTAACTGATAAGGTCATAAATAAAACGTCAAGAGAGCCCTATGTCATTATACCACAGCCGACACAAACACAGCAAACTCTGCCCATTGCCAAAGAACAGAAGTAGTACGACTAAAACGCAAGCCGATGTGTTGCAGCATCGTAGGGCCACTGAATAGCCATCCGTGAATTCGTGGCGATTTACAAGGTGAAGAGAAGGCACGAAAGCTGCACACTGCGCCCCGCGTCCCTCCGCCCCGGAGCCCGCACCGGCGGCAGACGGGCAGCACAGGAGGGGCGGGCAGAGCGGGCGGAGCTGCCGGGGCAAGCCCCGGAGAAGCGGTGCCGGCAGCGCCTGCCTGCCCCGCCGGGCTCTGCCCGCTCCTCCCGCTCCCCCCCGGAGGCTCTTCCCGGCCGGGGAAGGAGATTTTTACCCGCGACTATTTTTTTTTTTTTTGGAAGGGGGGAGCGGTTGCTTTCCGACGTCTTGAATGCGGGGCTGGTTTTGTGTCTTTGGAAAGACTCCTCTAAGGTGTGTGTGGTGATCTGGAAGGAAGCAGGTACCTACGTGTCCTCCTTCGCCACCTGCCCGGGCGGAGGGACGGGGCCGGCCCCCGGGCGGAAGGTAAGATAGGAGTCCGTACATAGAGAGATGAGGTGAAAATGGTTTATCTCGTTAGAAACCGAACCACAGGTGAACACTACACATTGTTTTATGACAAAAGTTTGTTTTATGAAATAAATTTTACTAAGCAATAAGCCAGAATGTAGAAAAATACATTTTACCTCCAAACGCAATAGACAAGGAACAAAAACTTTCGTAGTAGTGCATAATTCTTTAGTGGTAGCTACAACAGGGGTTCCTAAACTTGTACAATAAGAGCTTGCATAAAACAGAACAAAGGAGTGAGAGAGCGTTCACAATCTTTTTTTTTTTTTTTTTTTTTTTTTTTTTTTTTTAAAAAAAAAAACCAAAAAGAGAACGCAGAGGGGTTAAACAGAGCGCGGGAAAAAGGGAGAGAAGAGCGGGAGGGGGGGGGGAGGCAAAGGAAAAAACAAATCAAAGAAAAGAGCAATTCCGACCGAAAAATGCAAAGGCGAGAACCCTGCTCGTTACACAAGATGAGAAGCATGGACAGCACTGGAGAGTAACACACTGTACTTTGCATCCAGGTCCAGTACCGAGCTGCCCAGGGCAGTTGGGTAGCGGATTGGAGGTGGGATCGCCTCGTCTTCCCTCGACTCTATGGCACCGGCTCCGGTACCGGTACCGGCTCCGGCTCCGGGGCGCGCCGGGGGCCGCCCCCGCTCACTTCCCCGCTCTTTCCAAACCGGTCCTGTCTCCGCTTTCGCTTTGTTCTGCAACTCTGCCCAGCCAGCCAGAAGAGCAGTGCACGGGGCTTAGTACTTACTATCCTTGCTGCTGGTTCGGGATTTAGGGGTTGGGGTTTTTTTGTTTTGTTTTGATTTTTTGTTTGTTGTTTTTGTTAATTTGGGTTTGATTGTTTGTTGGTTTTGGGTTGGTGGGTTGGTTTGGTTTGTTGTTTAACTATTTCGTCCTCCAATAGTCAAGAGAGATGCAAAATTTGGATCGAGCTGTTGTTTTTCACAAGGGAATTATCCTCTAAGATCATTGTTTGAGGACACACTAACACAGATACAACTGGAATCAAAGAAAGCAGGAGGGGAAAAAAAATCGAAATCTGGAGGAAAGGGGACGCTGCCCCTTCAGAGAGGCTAGTGGCAAAGGAGCCTGCCTTGAGACTCACCGGGGGAAGAATCTGCTTCACCAATTCTCCCAAATCATTTTCCTCATAATCCCCTGGGAGCAGGGCATCCTTCTCTATGTACAGTAGCAAATGGTGAAAATTAATGTCTTCGACCCTGTCGCGGATAAAAATACTACCCTTTTAATTTCCGTTACAAAAATAGGAGTAATATTCAAAACAATGATTGTCCTTTTTTTCTATTTATTTTATATAAAAACATAAACAGCTCAGGCGAATTCTTGTTCTTGTGCAGGCTTC